>PVIA01006502.1:0-96685 GCA_004024845.1 Tonatia bakeri
ACTATTATTTACATTTTCAGGTGCAGTTAAATAATTTTCTCAAGACCTTGCAGGAAGAGGTTGCATATGGAAACTGTTGTTTTGAATATAGGTCCAGAGGGTTTTCCATGACCAGGCTCCAGACAAACAGATGTAAAAAATTAAAGAGTGTGTAGTTAAGTGCCAAGTGATTGAGCCAAAAAACATTCCTGGCAGGCAGACAGTAAGTGGTGAGAGAATTACATGAGGGATGGATTTCAGCAGTTGTCCTGCCTTCCTGCTGTTGCTATAGTGGAAACCACCCATTTGTGATATTGTCTCCCTGCAGTGCCCACACTTCCCTTTCTCAACAACAAAGATGAACTCTGAAATATAGATTCATTTTTTTAAATTAATACACTCCAATATTTTTAGCCTTTCCCACAAATTACTCTGACATTCTAGTTCCAAAGCCTATAATCTTTATAACTAAACAAAAACCCTAGATAGTAATAAAAGGTAAAGGCCAAAAGTTGGAAGGTTTCAACAAGGTCAAAAGATGGTTTTAGTGGAGTCTTTGCCAGAAGGTAGTGGTTACAAAATAGAATGTTTGAAGTTGCCATTTCAAAAGTCATGGCATAGGGTTCGACCTTAGGAATGGATGCTCCAGTTTAAATGAAGAAGTCTTTGGGGTGATTAAATCAGGAAACTGAGGATCCTGGGTAGTAGGTGATTCATTTGTGTGGGAGTGGAAATCATCCAGAATGAAGCAAACTGTTGAAGGTAGAAGACCATGAAGACAAAACTTAACTTCTTTGGCAAATGAGAGAAAGGGATGAGAATGGTAGTGAATTATAACAGTGAGGAAGCAGTGAGCGAAAACTGAGTCATCCTCAAAGAAGCAAGGGCTTTCCAGAAGAAGTGGTTGGTATGTGGAGAGGGGAATGGAGAACCTCATCTCCACTTCCTGGTCCTAAAGGACGTGTGCTGTGTGAAGGAACAATAAAGAAATAGAATCCAGCCTCCACTTGAGAGAGCTATAAGGAAAAACAAGAGTCCTTGAGGGAGAGCCTATTTAAGTCACAGAAAGAAGAAGGAATAGTTTGAGGTCTTGATGACAGGAAACTTTGTTGGCATACCAGAGGATACAGAGGAAGGCTTTGGGATAGAGAAGGGGTTTGGATTATTGGTCCATGTCAGGGAATAGACTCAACAGTACAAGGATGAGTCTGATGATGGTGGCTGCTGCTGAGATGTGACTTAGGACAAACTCTGAATCTCAGATGCATGGAGTCAGCTGCCCACTGGGTTCCTCCATCTGGATGTCCTATGCATTCCTCAGACACATCTTTTTCTCCTTCCTCCTCCATTCCCCACCCCAATTTGCTCTTCCATCTCAGTGAATGGCATCCTATTCATCCAGTACCAAAATCTGAAAAATGGGGATCACCCATCATAGATTTATGTTTCTTTCACCCCATTAGGCCAGTAACTCTTGTTGCTTTAACCTTTTGAGTATTTATTGACTACATCCTGTTCTCTCCATTTCTGCTGTGCATTCTCTCATCATTTCCTGTCCAAATTGTTAGTTGCCTCCAGACTTGCCTATCTCAAGCTCCTCCTATACTGTTGCCAGAGTGACATGATGAAAAGGTTCTGTTGCCTTTAAAATGCCCCTGGCTCCTTGCAGAAAGATGTCAAGGACTCTCAGCAAGGCACACACAAGGACTACATGACCTGAACTCTCTCACCTCTCCAATCTCATTTCCATTAGTTCTCTATCTTGCACTGTCTTCCCTAGAAATATCAAATTTCTTGGTATTCCACCAACATATCTCACAGTTCCCTACTTCAGACCTTGTCCATATTCTTCTTCAGTCTATGTGGGAGCTGGCTCTTTTGGATGTGAAGAATAAAGACATACTGGGCTTGCCTTGGGAAAGGTGTTATTGTCTATCAGAATGGAATTTACATGGAGTGACACGTGTTCAGGGCAGAACTGGAACCAGGACAATGTCTGGCTTTGTGGAGACCAGAATGTGGTTCAGGAACTGAAATGCCATTTGGGTACTCCTGCACTATGTGGTTTCTCCCTCACTGGTTGTGTGTACTCACAGTTTTCAACCTGGGTGTTTCACCATTGTGGTCGCGCCAGGTCAGTTTACCTGTGCTTTGTCCTTTGCCAACACTACGTGCTCTGCCCCTTCCCTCTGCTTCACGTTTCCTGCAGCCTCTTGACCCCTGCTTCACGCCTCCTTTTGTCTGAATGCTTTTCTGCTTCTGCTCCCTGCTGTCAATTGCTTATTATCTCTCCCCCTCAGATTAAAATCCCCCCAAAGAAAGGCTCTGATAAGTTGAGCTAGTCAGCATCCAGTGTGGGTTTGTAAGGGGTTTGAGGAATTTGGGGCTGATGGATGATAAAGATATGACCACAAGAGGCAGTAACATACATAAGGCTTCACTGAGCAGCTCTTGGACACTTGCATGAGAGCAGAATTTCCTCATAGCATGAAGTTGTCTAAAGGCTTATGGCATAGGGGCTACCATTTACAAAGAGAGGAGGGTAAGGGAAATCTTGGGGAGAGGATGGCGAGGAGACACGTTTGTCTGGGTGAGGTCACTTAGTAGCACAGTTGGAGTCTCTGGATCAGAGAGCTGTGAGGGGCAGAAACAGCTTGGGGTCTTATAACCATAAGGCTTTGTCCTATCAATGGTCAGCAGATGCTGATTGTAGTTTCACAGGGTATGTAAAGCAGGAGAGCCTTAAATGGCTAAAAATCTGCTTTTGGGGCTATTTTTAAAATAATTGGTTATGTAAAATTGAGTTTAGTGCCTGTGGGATTTTGAGTGAAGGAGTCACAGCCTGCTATGAAGACATAAACACCTGAGGGCAAATACACAGAGGCCATCTTTGGCTCATTTATAAATCAGGGCTGCTTTCATGCCAGGCTTCTCCTATATCTCTGGTCACCCTGCAGAGTGATTGCGTAACCAAACAAAAATGAAGGGTCATCTGCCTGTTACCACCAAAGTCAAACTCATGAGGCAGATGCTGGTACAAAAGGAAAGAGGTTTTATTCAGGTGCTGTGCAATCTGGGAAAATGGCAGACTCCTATCTCAAAGACCACCTCCTCAACAAGACCAAGACAAAAGCCAGTGTTCAGAGTTTCTGCTCCAATTTAAAGTACAGTTCTTTGAATCCCATAGGCAGCTGCTAAGAGGTCACAGTCCCTATTCAGGTAGCTTAGCTTATTCCTGGCTGCTCTTCATTTCTGATTCTCTCCTAGAGCCTGTGTATGGAGCCTGCATGACCATGGGCCATGTGGCTACTAGGACTGCAAGATAGTGTACTTGGGAGAGCACGTGGATTCACCGGTGAGGGCATCACCCGGTGGGCAAAAGAGAGCAACAGGCTCCCTCCTGGAGGCTATGGGTCACATGGCTGCTAAGGCCACATGGCCCATGGAGAGCATGAACCAGAGCCCCGTGTGAGTGCAGGTCACGAGCCAGAGTGTTTCCTTGTTCCTCTGGAGTTATATTAGCTTGGGTGTGGGGTGGACCAGGTGCTGTCTAAAAATTACCAATCAACTTTACCAAGCTTTTGTGCACTTCCTGTGGGTCTGCCTCCCAACCAATTCCTTCTTTCCCCAGGCTAGACTGTCAGGCTTCTTTGGTTCAGCACCTCCCCCTGTGCCATTTTTACTTCTATGGCGCATGTACCTGCCTTTCCCTGGTTGCACCCCCAGTCTGGTACTGAAAGGGGGAAAGGGCTTTTTCTCTACCCAATTATCTTGCTAACTTTCCAGTCTTGGGCCCTATCCATTGATATTTCTAGCTTTCTATGCACTCAGTGAAAGAACCTTTCCCTGCCACCACCCCAGCCAATTGGAGAGACCGTGCAATGCTTTGGACAGATGATCTACCAATAACAGTTGCCCTTTGATCTGGTACCCACTACTGCTCTAATCAGCTGAGATCAGAGCAAGAGAGCTGATGTCTTGAGTGTGGCATCTATACTTAAGCAGCTACTCAAAAAGCGGTTTGACAGACCCAAACACTCTTTGCTCTGAAATCCAAGAAGGTCTTGTATTTCTTATGATCTTTGCCTGTTCCATTCACTCATGAACAAAGTCAAATACCATGTCTTACATGTTGCCTTTTCCCCTGACACCTGCCCACCATTGCCGCCACCCTCAAGTCTCCATAACATTCAATGCATGTCACTGTCAGATACCTTACCTTGTCATTTAGATAGGGGTTTTTTTAAATGTTTTATTTATTTATTTTTTTGAGAGAGGGAGAGAAACATTGATGTGTGAGAGAAACATTGATCAGTTGCCTCTTACACGTGCCCCACCCAGGACCAGGCCCACAACCCAGGCATGTGCCCTGATCAGGAATTGAACTGGTTACATTTTGCATTATGGGATGATGTCAACCAATTTAGCCATGCTGATCAGGGTTAGATAGTTTGTTTGTTTGTTTTTTACATTTCATCTCATCTATGAAACTGCAAAGTATGAACTGTCTGAGTTACTCCTATGTCCCCAGGATATCTCAGAGTTCCTGGTACAAAGGTACTTAGTAAATAGCTACTGAACAGATTGTTTCTAGAAAAGATAAGAAGACTCTACAGAGGAAGTGATGCCAGAACAGTGCTTTGGAGGATGTGTAGGAGTGACACAGGAGATGAAAGGGTGAATTTCAGAGAAAGAGAGGATGGCCTGGATAAAAGCCCAGAGGTTTGAAACATGACATGATTGAGGAACCATAAGTACTAAGTAGCTTGGTGGTGGGAGTGGAATTGTGTGGTTACCAGAGGCTTCTAAGGGTAATATCATCTGGGTGAATGGAGTCCAGACCTTTGGTTTTGGCAGCATCTCAGATTCATTAATCCCAGGCAGGCTGAATTGCACTAACAAAGCTAGTTTAATAAAAAGGTATAAAATCAGATGCCAGTTTTTAAATTAACAAGAAGTATAAATGCCAGAAGAACAGAATGCTTGTGTCAACATGACCAGTACATTCTCTCCTTATATTAGAATAATTCACATGTGAAGCCAATTTATAAACATAAAAATTTTGGTGAGGATGAGAATGGGGCAAGGGAGGTAGGATTTGAATGCTTAATGATATCAGGCCTGATCAGGGACCCAGGAAGAAACATATGGTACACTCAAATTGGGTCAATTGGAGGACAGTGCAGTACCACCATTAATACATGTAGGCCAGAAAAAATGAGGGAGGGAAGTGGCAACTGGAAGTCATAGGGGAAGAGTTGTAGGAGAAGCCACAGTGCAGAAGTTGTGGCCTTAAGTCAGGACAGCAAACATGGGGTGGAGCTAGAGGAATCAATAATCCAACCTCACTCTTCTGTCTCCCTCCGGTCTCCTGACTGTGTTCTCTATCAACTAACCCCAGTGCATAGTCAGAGGACGAGGGAACCCATGGATTCAACCTGTCCAGGCCAGTCTCCCACAACTGAGAATAACCTGAACATCCTGTTTACCCAACAGGTATGCACCTATAACAAGAAGTAAACAGTCATTCTGAACAATGTTCAAAATTGCCAGTTCTTTGTCACAAACTCACCTTTCTATCATCTGCAGATGACATTGCCCCTCCCTACCCCTCGTGAATAACATTTTCTTCATAGACCTTCTTTAAACATGGGCATGACCTTCACTCTGCCTGGGTTTAGTCTGGCTCATATAGACAAGTCTTGGTTACTCTTGCTGTTACTGGTCCTAGAAACACTTTATCTTTGAGGAAGTTTTAATATATAGCATTCTTATCTATTATGGGTTGATACTTATAATGTAATTGTCAGAGAATTCTGAAATGCCTTACTGTACCTGCTCCCACTCTAATGACCTTGAATTAAATTCTATAGGCATTGGGGTGGGAGGTTTAATGGAAACCATTGAATAGCAAGGTATTTGAGATAAACCAGTGAGGAAATTATTGCAGTGGTTTCTTGCAGTGGGAATTATTGATGGGAATGGAAAGAAAAGGTTGGTTTTATAATTTTTATTTTTTGGGTTTTATTTATTTATTTATTTATTTTTATTGTTGTTCAGTTACAGTTGTTCCTATTTCCTCCCCCCATTACTCTTCCCTGTCCTATCCACCCCCATTTCCCACATTCAGTCTTTCCCACAACCCACTGTCTTTGTCCATGGGTCCTTTAAACATATTCCTTGACTTGATCCTTCCCCTTCTTTCCCCAGTTATCCCCTCCCCCCTCCCCTCTGGTCACTGTCAGTTTGTTCCTTATTCCCATGTCTCTGGTTCTATTTTAAAAAACTATTTAAGAAACAGAGCTGCCAAGACTTAGAAATATAAGAGTGAGAACATGATGTCTAGAAGAAAATGAATTTTGTTTTTGAGGTTAAAGTCTGAGAGGCCTAAAGGACAGCCCCAAAAGTACCTTCTCAAAAGCTGTTCTTATTCATTGTTTAGGCTCTGCATGTTTCCCAGTCTCTGGTTAGTACAAGTTCAATGTTAACCTTTCAGCACCACAGCTGAGGACAGCTCCATTCAGGGTTCTCACTGAGTCAGCCCCTGCAGTTGAGGCGCTGGACAACTGTTTGGAGGACCACATCTACATCCTTGAGTACATTAAGAAGGGTGGTTGGTTAGCTGTACTGATTCCTTGACTTCTTTTTTACAAGTTAACTGGTTCTTCTTCCTTGAGATTCATTTTGGGGATTATATATACAGCTTATCACCCCTTTTTATCTGCAAAATTATCTATGCAAACTATCTTGGATGTCTTGTGATTATCCAGATATGCCAACTAAGTTCCACTGGAAACTGGGAGCTTTATAATTTCCACATATGTGAGTGTATGATTCTCACTAGGCAGGCCTGAAAGAGGATTAAGGTATGTTCTTCACCTTCAAGGAGCCTACAATCTAATTAGTGGACAAGACATTCACACACCGAATGGTGATTATATAAAGCAACACTGACATTGTGAGGAGGGGGAAATAACCTTTGGGGATAGCTTGAAAGGAGTTGCTTCTAGGATATGTAGAATTCAGTTATGTGGGGAAGCATGTGAAGGGCAGGCACTCTAGGTGAAGGGAAGGGCCATGGCAAAAGCATGGAAATAGGGATGTTCTACGTGTTGAGGTATGGAAAGGTGAGGAATGTAAGTAGACATCTGTAATTAGATCACTGAGTAAATATGGTAACTATAGGAACCAAAATTTGATGACACCCATGGGCTCTGGTTCTCTCACCCTAAATCTGATCCCAAGAAAAAAACAATCAGTCTAGTACTGAAAGAGCTTAAGACAGGGATTTTGAGCACACTTTATTCATTGTTAAAATTTTTATGAGGACTTGCTGAATGGACACCAAGATAAATTAATTGAGTACTTTTATATTTATTTAATCTACTTGATTACCAAAATACTTTCTTAAGGTAGGCAGAAAGGAGAAGATATGTACAAGTGTTCAGAGGAGAAAGCTGAGCACAGAAAGTTTAGGTGGCTTGACTAAGGCCATGAGGTTATTTAGGGACAAAGTCAATACCATCATCTGGGTCTCTTTCCACACTGGGGTATGATTGACCCCAAACTTTGTAAGCAGCTATGAGCTTTTCTAGAGAGTAATGGATGGCCAAGAGAATAAGAAATGGTGTCTACTGAGCACCAGTAGGTAATACTGAGTGCCTCCTATGGGAAGAGGTATAGGATCCAGGTGTGAACAAAGGAGCCATGATCCTGGCATCACAGGGTTTGGTTTAGACTTTAGCCTAATTTAGGACTCTGTCTTAATTGTTGGCCCATACAATGGTAGACTCTTGCAAAAGCTGACACATGTATCCTAAATAGTTAGGAAGTGCTTGGATGTGGGACAATCACAGAGGCTGATGCCTACCTCTTTCCTGCTTGGCTCTTTGTAATCAGACAATTTGGAGAGACCTTCCCAGAGGTGGTCTCAAACCCTACACTCTAATTGGCCTGACCAACCATATAGGCATTTAAGGAGATCTGTTCCCAAGTGAATTGATGCTGTGTTTAAAAAAGGTTGGACATATAGGATTCCCTTCTCTTAGGTCTAAAGTCAATCAGTAATTGTGCAAGAGATATAATTGATCCCTCAGGATTCTCCATGCTTTTGCAACTCAGTCCTATTTTCCACTGCTTTCTTTTTTAGCCATTTAATTAGCACCATCACTCAAGAGTAGTCAAGGACAGTAAAATGAAGGAAGCCACTGGATCCATTTCAGCACAAGTTTTGGCAGTGCCACCACCAAATCCTTTGGGTCATAATGCATGGGCAGACCTGCTAGCTACATGATCTCTTGAAATGATTTTTAATAGAGGAGGATATTAAAGCAGAAACTATATTGTATCCTTCTTACTTACCCCAGAGTCAATATCTTCTTTAATTAGTAAATAAGTATTTTTAAATAATAACAAAAAAGTGATGAGAATACCTAGTCAGAATTGTCTGAGCAAATTACAGAATTTAGGAATCAGCAATCTGAGATCTAAACCACCACTTCAAATTTAAAAGACCCTTTCTTATTGGCTCTCCTTTATATTAGTTGAAATAGAGCCCTACTCCTACTCCTCAATATATTTTTCTACAAACACATGCATCCTTGAATATATTGAATTATTTACACAAGTGCCTCACTAGATTAAATATGTAAACTTCCTAAATCTAATGTTTTCTTTAAATATATTTCCCCCCACCATGGGTATGATTAGAATAAATTATTATGCAGACACAGAGAATCTTAGAACTAGAATGGATCTCTAGTCTCAATTTCTATTTCCAATAAGTTACCTAAACATTCTAAGATTATCTTTAAGAACTTCTCCCTGTGATTTTTTAACATACTTTGTCTTTCCTTGGATGTGGAGACAGTAAAGTAAGTCAATGTATTGAGCTTAGGGCACCTTTAATCCCTTGTCTTCAGGCTGCTGTCTCATTACTAACTCATGTGATCCTATAAACAAAATAGATTTTTTTCAGAAGCATCTTCAAAAGCTGCAGGGTTCTTCAGTTAAAGTCAAGACAGGTGGTATTCTCTGAGTTCCTCTAACAACCTAGTTATTAGAACTCAGTTCAAAGTGAAAGTCTAGTAAGGGTGGCTCAGGTACCTGAGTTGTTCTTATTTGTTGTTCATGGTTTTATTGTTGCTCAGAGCAGGATAATACAGCTCAATGAGGGGAGATGCTAGTAAAATAAACTCACAAACTATAAGCTTTCTGTCCAACAACTTCATATTGCCTGTAGATTCAGGGTATAAATTATGGTTAAAAAAAAGAGTAGTGTTAATATATCAATAAGCAGATCACTGGTATTTTGTTTTGGTTTGGTTTACCAGCAAAAAGTCTCACTGGCCCCTAGGCTGGGAAGTTTGGAAGAAGATGGTTAGAGCATTGGTTTTTAACCTTGGCTGGTGTTAGATTCACTTGGATAAATATTCAAATCTCCTGTGCCCACGCTGCATCCCAGACCCATTAATCAGAATCCCTGTGGGTGGGACCAGGCGTTAGTATTTTTTAAAGCCTCCCAAGAGATTCTAAATGTGCAGCCCAATTTGAAAACTGTCATAAAAAACCTACTGATTCCTGGGTCCCATTACAAACATTCAGATGAAAATGATCTAGGGTACAGCCTAGGCACTAAGATTCCTACCTGCTCCCGAGGTGGTTTCCGTGGGGTAGCCAGACTGAGAACCACTGGTTTAGAGAAAACAGAGCAATGCAGCGGCTATATAAAATGAAAGACATTCCATATGTAGTGAGAACACCTTCTTCTCCATCTGATTCTCCACGCTTTCTCCCAGTCAGGAGAAAATGTTTATGCATTGAGGGCAGTAATTTTGCATAGGGCTTTTCCTTATCAGCTACTGAGAGACATCTTTGTAACATAATTGGGGAGGTGGGTAGATAACTCTACTACGCACATCTACGAGGGTTTCTAACAGGAAACTATCCAGCAATGTAGGTTATATCTGAGTTTAGGCTCTCGGGGAAAAGGGAAAGGTTTTACCTGGAGTGGAGGTGTCACACACTTCACAGCCTGTCCTTCCCATGTAGGGACTTTGAGTTCCTGTACCTGGCAGAAACCAGGTACCTCAAATTCACATTAGAGGCCACCAGAAGCTGCAGAATTGGAGAGACCTAAGTTGGGGTGGAATCATAATGCTTCTTCAGGCTGGAAGGGACAGAAGAGTTTGAATCTTCAGGAAGGACGAAAAGATAGGGAAGGGTAGAAGACAGAGAAACTGCCAGAAAAAAAGGGTGTCCATCACAGTTGGACACCTGGGAATAGAGAGGCCAGGTGAGTGATCAACTTGGTGACATATCAAATTGGTTCCAAACTCTGTTACTCACAGGAAAGTCATAAGCAAAGAGCCACAAAGGTGACATTCAGGGAAAGGCTTTCAGGCCCTTTCCCTCTTTGTTCTACTTGTTTATGCATTCATTGGTTGCTTCTTGTATGTGCCTTGACTGGGGATCAACCCCCTACAACCTTGGTGTATCAGGAGGCTGCTCTAACCAACTGAACTACCTGGCCAGGGCCCTCCTTCCTCTTTGAACAGAAGCAAAGCCCTGGAGATGTGTTGAGCAAAGGAAAATGTTTGAGCCAGAACTTGGACATTGGAAAGCAGTAGGATTTCACATGGGGGGAGGGGGAGAAAAACCTGACATGATTATATTCATCGCTTCTTTTCAACCTGCATAGCATATGAGTCCAAACACAGAACAAAATTTTATAATGCCCAAGAGACCTGCTTTCAAGCATAAAGTGAGATTCTTGAGTGTAAAAAATGCAGTTTCGTGTTCTCTCTGAGATAGCATGTAGGCCAAAGGAGGCCTCTCACACAAGCCCCTTTTTCTCCCTGCCCTGCTCAGCCAGCTCGTGTGGCCGTGGGCCCAGGTGGCATTCTTGGTGGGCAGGGCCTCCATCTCTGGAATGATGAGATGGTGATGGGGCAAAGAAGACTGAGAGAGGTGGCTGGCATTATGATGAGATGACAGACTTGTGCCATTACTCACTTTAAATAATACTCTATCCTGAATTTCTTTATTGACTTGGTTTCAAAGCCAGTGGTTAGCTAACCCCATGGCATCGAAGACACTCCAACTGTTCTACCTTCTCACCTGCGTTACTCATTAGGCAGCATGAGTGTCAGGGCTTCCCTTCCCCTTTTGATTAGCTTGTTATCTGCTTTTGAAGCTAAGCCCTCATTAATGAATTCCCAGAAGGGAGAATAAGCCTAGCCATTGCCAGCATAATCCATCCCTCGGGGAATCCTTTGCTTCCCATCAGAAAGGGGCAGACGTTTGGCTGCTGTCCAGCCTGGGACTTTACAATTCCAGTTTGATAAAGTCTTGGAGAGCCTCTCTCTCTCTCTGGGAATCTACTTCCTCAATCATGAGCATTTCAGGGCTAATTACACTGATTTAATGCACCTGGCTTTCTCTCACACTTAAAACCTCAATAGGAGAGAAAATACTCTGGCTGATCAGCATTTATCGAAGAGCCAGGGAATCAATGGTGCATAGTCAGTTTCCTGGCATATGTTAGGTCAGAGGGAGCAGTAGTCCCCTTCAGCCCCAGAGAGAGTTTCTACCCTCCTGTGCTAAAGGGTCATAAATCATCCTGAGAGTCTTAGTGCTGAGGCATCTGTGAGTTCTGGCTGTTTTCTGATGGCTTAATGTGTGCAGGTCTTCTTTCCTCAGTTAACAATAACAGATTGCAAGCTGGTGTCATCTCTGTGGGAGGCCACAGAGAACAGTGGTTAAGAGAATGGATTCTGAAGCCAGATAGCCCTGCGTTTGAATCCCATCTCCATTGCTGACTGTATAGAATTTAAGACAAAGCGATTACTCTCTCTAAGCTTTAGTTTTTTCCAATGTAAAGTGAGGGTACTCTTCCCTAGCATGAATAGCAGTAGCTCTCAACTTCAGCCTGTATTAGAGTCCCTTGGATCTCACTCCAGGGATACTGACATGATTAGTATGGGCTGCATGAGAAGATGAGAAGGCTCAACACCCTCCCACCACCACCACCACCTGGTATAGTCTGGATTGAGTCATGTGGGTTTATTGTGAGGCTGGATCAAGGCAGTGCATATAAGGCATTGCTGTTCGAAGTGTGGTCTGTGGACCTCCAGCATCAGCATTGACAGAGAACTTACTTGTTACAAATATGGACTCTTAAGCTTCCTGAATAAGGTGACTGGTGTATTTTAACAAGATTCCCAGGTGATTTATGTGCATATCCCATCAGAGAAGCACTGGCATAAAGCTCTTGGCTTTAGCCCAGCACGAGGAAGGTGGTGGTGGTGTAACTATTGCTAATGTAAATGCAGGGCATGAGTTCATAGTGCATTAGATGGAGGACCTGCTTGGAATAAGAGGCTCTGACTCGAGCCTGGCAATTTAGTGGCTCTAGAGCCTTAGCCTTTCTGAGCCTTTTTCCCTAAATGCTGCAAAAGGAAGAATCACAACTGCCAACACCTCTTCTCAATTGTTCAGCAGCTGTCGAGATAAGTCAGTGAAAAGAAACCTACTCATAAACTGTTCAACTTCATCATAATGAGAGGACAAAGAGCTACTAATATGGCAGTCTTGTCACTTTCCCCCTTTCCTAGCCCACGAAAAGAACCCTAAAACCAAAGCCTCACTTGCCCACCTTCTCTTAGGGAAGAGTCTTTCATGTTGGAAGAGGACTACATTGATCTAGTATATACAGAAGTGTCGAGAAGAGATAAGAAGGGGAGGTCCAATGGTGTTGAGATTGGGGTCACCCAGAGATGCCTCCAAACAATGAACATGTAAAGAAAGTGAGTAGGAGAAACAAGACTTTTCTGGAGATGTGGTATATTTAGATCCCTTTCACACAGATTGGATTTTGTTGTTGGTTTTACTAGACTCTGATTTCTGGAATGGACATTACTCAGCGATTTGACTATAAGAGACCACGGTTTGATTCATGCAATGACATCTATGATTGTCCACCAGTCAAAGACTACCAGGCATACTCTGTAGTCAAAGATAAAATTAGGTTTACTGAGCTTGGTATAGCAAAAAAAGGGCACACACCCAAGGAATCGTGGAGAAATCATGGGACACCCTGGTAGAAGGGAGCTGGAGAGAGCTTGTGCTTGGAGTTTATAGGAATGGCTTAAGAAAGCAGGGCCAGTTCACAGGTAGGCTGCTTTTCACCTGAGGTCATTATGGACTTTGCTGCTTATCAGAATGTGGATAACTCTCATCCTGGCTCATGTTCATTCCAGGCTCAGTTCATTCATCAAAATAAAATTGTTCCTTGGAGTACAAATGCAATATCATCAGCTGTTCTTTTCTAATTTGTTATGATAGTCCTGATAAATCATGATTTAGGAGAAGGATCTTCTCAAGGTGTCCAGGATATCAGTGCAATTTATTTTTACTGCTTTTTCTATGTAACTGCCTATCATAGAAGATTTCTGATAGGCTCTTTATGCCTCCCCACCGAAGTCACTTTGGTAAATTGTATTTTTCTAGAAACATATTTATTTCATCAAGATTTTCAAATGCACTTACATAGAGTTGTGCAAAGGAGCCTTTTAATGGTTTTTAAAAATTTCCTGTTTTGATGGTTTTTCCCTTTCACAGTAATGTTATGTGTTTATTTGCTTCAATTTTTTACTAATTAGGTTTGCAGTTTGTCAGTTTTATTTATTTATTTTTTAAGAAACAGTTTTTCTTATTTATTTCTGCTTTCATCCTCATTAATTTCTTCTTTCTGCTTTTTCTGGCTTATTTTTTGTTTTTGTTTTTTTGTTTTGTTTTTTCCTGTGTAAACTTATTAACTTAATTTATTTTTTATTTTTATTTATATAGTTATATAGATATATTTTTTTCAAGAAATTCTACAGTTTTATTTAGTATTTCTTCTTCGATCCAAGCATTTAACAGTGAGTGGGTTCTTAAAATTCCAAGTACAAAATTTGATAATTGATTTATAGCATATTGATCAGAACACAGTTCTTTAGAATTTTTTTCTCTTTTTTTCTGTGGCCTAATTGTGCTCATTCTTCATGAATGTTCCATGTAGTGTGGGAAAGGTATGCTTTTTATTGTTGAGGTTGAGTTAGACATTTATAAGATCTATTTGTTTGTTATGTTGCATAAATCTTCTATATTCTTACTGATTTCTGCCCCCCTCCCCCACCAATATGATGTGTTTGGAACTGAGCAAGTTGTGTTAGAGTTTTCTACTATTAGGATTATTTTTTTCTTTCTCCTTACAGTTCTTCTAATTTTTGCTTAATGAAAGTTGTTAAAGTGGCATTTGGTACTTAAATATTAATAACAATTATATATTTATAAATAGTTTAGCCTTATATGGTACCTTTTACTGTCATTTTTTTAATGCTTTGGGGGCCCTTGAGCTGGGGCCACAGAGCTGGAAGTCAGGGCCCACACCCTGGTGGCAGAGCAGCCATCATGGCCGAGTGCCTGGCGCAGGTCATTGTGACGGGGCACAGGTTGTGGACAGGGCCTTCACCAGCCTCTGTGGCCAGAGTTTGCAGCCACCTGGACACCATTCTGCAGCTGCCTCTAACCTCTCTGGCCTGAGCCTCCATGAAACACAGCAGATTTGCAACGTCTCCAAACTGAACCCTAAGAAATCCAGAAGCTTTTCCTGCCTCTGCAACCCAGAGACTGCACACCTCTCACTGTCTCCCCTCCCCTGCAGAACTACAAACACCTATTTAAAGTGAGCGGTAAATCTGTAGGTGGCTCTTACTACCTGCAGTAAAATGTGGTCAGAGGAAGACGACCTTGAGGCGGAACTCAGAACCCTGGCCTCGGAGGACAGAGAGAGAGCGCAGAGGCCCTCGAACATGACCACTTGGTAGAGCTCAGTATCCAATGTCTTTTCCACAACAAAAAATACTTCTGGGTCTTAATTCTTCCTTGTCAGATATCAAGATTAAGACCTCTACCTTCCTTTACTTTGCATATGCCTGATATCTCTTTGTCCACCCTTTTATTTTTACCCACTTGAATTTTTTTGGTTTGTCTTATATACAACATATTGTTAATTCACTTAGTTATTCAATCTGAAAATCTCTGTAATTACATTTGTCAACATGATTACTATATTTGAACTCATCTTACATATTGTTTTAGTATATATGTTTAAATATTTGTGTCTTCCTGGCTGGCATAGCTCAGTGGATTGAGCGTGGGCCTGGAAACCAAAGGGTTGCCAGTTCAATTCCCAGTCAGAGAAGATGCTTGGATTGTGGGCCAGGTCCCCAGTGGGGGATATGCAAGAGGCAACCACACATTGAATTTCTCTCTTTCTCTTCCTCCTTCCATTCCCCTCTCTCTAAAATTCAATAAATAAATTCTTTTAAAAAATATTTGTATCTTTCTATGTAGTCTCTATATGTTTTATTTTATCTGCTTTCTCTTTGGGATAGTATAAATTTGCAATTTGGAAAGGTTTGCATTAGTATTCTAATGTTTACTTTTATATTATTATCTTCATGCAATACTCTTAACCCCCTCTTTTTTGACTATTGTCTATTGGTTTTCTACTATGAGCAATACTGAGGTTATTTGATAATATCATTTTTCCCATCCCTTTTCTCTCTCCCAGTATTTGATCAGGTACTTTTTTTTTTTTACTTACATTTACTACCTACAAGGCAATTAGTATGTTTTTTATACTCACTATGTATATATTCCCCTTAGACCCCTTATTTTTTTATAGTTGAACTGTATTTACACTATTGGAGAATCTAACCTTTACTACTCTATATCCCCTTTAACCATCAAAATTTAGTCTTAGTTCCACAGGTGAATGAATATATATTTAACGTTCATCACGAATCCTTATGTCTATGACTCCTTTAATCATTTTGGTTGTATAAGCCCATTCTATAGTAGATTCATCAAAAAGGGCTGAAGGGAAATATAATTTCAGAGTTCTTGCATGCTTGCGAGTTTGTCTGTGGCCTTTGGAACTTAAAGGTAAGTTTGGCTGAATGTAAAATTTGGGCTCATGTTTTCTTTCCTTGACTATCTTAGCTGTATTGTCTCATTGTTTTCAGGCAAAAAAATTGCATCAAAAATCTAATGTCAATATTATTTTCTTCCTTCCTTCCTTCCTTCCTTCCTTCCTTCCTTCCTTCCTTCCTTCCTTTAAAGTGACTTGATCTTTTTGTCTGGATGCCCAGCATTTTTTGTTTTTGTTTTTGTTCTTATTTTATTTTATTTTTTTTAGTTTTGGCTATTCTAGGTTGATTTTTCTATGTTCATGATGTGTGTACTCAATATGTAGTTTCATAAAAATGTTCTTGAGTTATAGTTTTAGTATTTGTCTATCCCATTATATTGGATTTCTACATTGGAGCTTCCTATTGTACATATATTGAATTATTTTTGCTTGTCTTTGATATCTATCCCTTTCTTATGAATCCTTTTTATCTCCTCTTATATTTATTTATTTTAAAGATTTCCCTCCTTTGTGGATTTTGTCTTAAACCATTATCTATGGCAACTTTTTACTCTTGAGTTCCTTCTAGTTTAGTCTGTAAGCTTCAAAAATAATTTTTTCTATTTCTAGTTTGTACTGTTTTGTCGCTTTCTTTTTAAAACTTTTGTTTATTATGTCATTTATTTCCTGAGTTTTTCTAACTTTGATTTATGCTTTTATTCCTTTTATCATTTCACTAATTTCTTTTAGATTGTTTTAAAATATAAGGTTACAGTCATTATCTTCTTTTGAGCACACATTTCTTGCACATCTTTGTTGTTTATGAAAGGGATATTCTCCTCCGCATTCTCTTCTTTCTTTATAGTAAGTTTGCACAAGAGTCAAACTCAGATCTTTTCTGTGGTTCATTTTCAAGAGTGACTAGTGTGTCTCTTAAGAGGAAAAGATAGGTCACGATAGTTTTTATCAGTTTGAAACACTGAAGCTCGTTTTTCTATTGTCTTTGGGAAATGGTCCTAAGTGTGGTCTCACTCTGAGAGAGATGTGGCTGCCTCTCCCCTCCCCAACTTTCATCTAGTCCTTCTCTTTCTTTTGTTCTTATAGTTCCTGTCCTGCTCAATTTGGATTCTATTTCCAGGGTTTCTCCTCAGCACAGACTTTCCCTGACACAGAGTCCGAAGAAAGCATCTGACCCTAAGGACCAGTCTTGCAGAGAAAGGAAAATTGGAGCCAAGATGCTGGGGAACGGGGCGACACAGGCGTCAGCTGGAAAGAGCCCTATAGGATATCTGGAAAAAAGGAGGAAAGACCCACATCCCCTGTCTCAGGCCAGGAAGGGGAGGCCAGAGGCCCAGGGCAGACAGGACAGAATGTCCCTACATGTTTTGGATGACTGGGATCATCTGGTGGACCTGGTCCCTGCCTCCTCCTCCCTCAGAATACAGTTCTCCCTCTTTCCTTCCAGAGCCCCACTCTACACCTATTCAGATGTAATTCTGCTCAAAGAAAAAAAGGTGAATGAAGAAGCTTTTCTGGCCCTGGCTGGTGTAGCTCAGTGGACTGAGTGCCAGCCTGCGAATGCAAGGGTTGCCGGTTGGATTCCCAGTCAGGGCACATGCCTGGGTTGCAGGCCAGGTCCCCAGTTGCGGCCACATGAGAGATAACCACACATTGATGTTTCTCTCCCTCTCTTTCTCCCTTGCTTCCCCTCTGTCTAAAAATAAAATCTTTAAAAAACAAGAAGCTTTTCTGAACACAGGACATGCCACCAATGTAAATGCCCTTGAAGACAGTGGTGTGCATTTTACTTATTTAAATGTGTATTGAAATCATACAGTGTGCCAAGCACTGCCTAGATGCTATCAACCTTTGATAAGATGATTTGGCTAGAAGGAAATAAAATGTTTTTGCAGTTTTTGAAGCAATTATTTTTTTATTTTTAAAGTTTTTTAAAGATTTTATTTATTTATTTTTGGAGAGAGAGGAATGGAAAGGGAAAAAGAGGGAGAGAAATATCAATGCATGGTTTCCTTTCATGTGCCCCCTACTGGGGACCTGGCCCACAACCCAGGCATGTGCCCTGACTGGGAATCAAACTGGCGACCCTTTGGTTCACAGGCCTGCACTCAATCCACTGAGCTACACCAGCCAGGGCTCAATTTTTTTTTGAATACTAATAAAAGCATATCTATTTAATGGAAAACTAATATATGACAGGCATATATACACATCATCTCTTTTAATAATCCCCCTCAACATAACTAGATAATATTATTCATATTTTGTCATTCATAACTGGTTCAGAGAAGTTAATTAACCAATCCAAGATGATAATAGGTAGCAGAGCTTGAATTTCAAACCCAGATCTGTCTGACTCTAGAATCTCTCCTTCTGCCATTACACCAGTTTGCTTCTCTGATGATCAACATAGGATAATATTGGATAATAACCACGTGATCTTTACCTTATTAGCATCCTTAGTTAACCACCTGGACTAACTAGGCCAAAACTAGTAAATTGCAAAACCCTAAAAACAGGATTTGAGAGATGGTAGGTATTTTTGAAAGTTGTTTTGCCAAGCCCACATTAAATGACCAGCCTGAAGTTAGCATTCCATTGCTTCCCATCTCCCCAGCCTTGAACTGAGAATGGCTAAAAGCCTTTCTCCCCTTCATTATGCAAGGCAGGGAGCAGCCACCATGGAGAGCTGTGTTCTAATGTTCATTTTCTGTTGCTATAATAGTTTTGAAAAGAATAAAATAAAGCTTTGCTCACCCACACAGGAAAAACCCACAGCTGAGTGGAAAGAGTCTGACTGATTTCTCACTATCAGATTTTTTCACAACCTTGCTGCTTTTGTCATGTTACTGCCACTTAGTAAAGATTGACAGTGAAAATAACCCCCAAATAAAAAATATTGAAGATTTATACCATGGGGAGAAAATTACCCCAATTCCACATAAGCAGAGGAGGATTAACACCAGGTACAGGCACCAAATTGAAAAGTCCAGCAGGCTGCTGTTAGAAGGCTCACAATACTTTCAACATAAGAAGCCATGTTAAAGGCAGTTTAAAACGAGTTTAGTGATGGTGAGAAATAGTTCCTACAGCCCATGTGCTGAGGGGCTTGGTGCCCATGAGAAGGGAGTTATTAATAATAATACTTTTAAATATTAGAGGCTTACCAGGTGATGCAGTCTGGATGCCCTGATACTTATTCAGAATATTGAACCCCTCAAAGCCAAAGAAATTGTAGTGTATTAATCTGACCACTCACTCTAGGCTCTGATTATGTATAATATGACTTAAACGGTTCTGTGTTACTTCCAAGTGTGCATTACTCAACAGGGCTGTATTTCCTGATTCTTTTGTTCCCTCCAAGCATCTAGGCACCATTCCAATGTCCTTTGTTTATGTGCTTTTACCTGCAAAGTACCACTTCTCTTGGGACAGGAGTCCTTGGTTAAGGAAGGTACATCTACTTACCAACTGTCCAAGATGAAGCAAAATGACTTCACATTATTGGAATGCTTGGCAAAAAAAAAATGCACATGATGGAACAATCTTATGGTAACAAATTAGACCCCTCCTGAGTGAAACATCCATCCTACCTACATATGCAGTACATGTATTACTTAGGTATTTACCAGCATCTTTATTTTTTATAATTTATAACAACAAAGGCCATTAGCTATTATATACATAATATGCACTGGGCAATTTTTAAGCACTTACATTTTGTTTCATCAATGAATATAGTCCTAATACATGTTTAAAGGTAATATGACACCCCTGGAAAGAATGTATTACCATTTATTGAATAAATCACCTATTAATGTGCATGTATGATGTTTCAAACATTTTTCCACTAGAAAAGTTACAGTATATAACCAGTAAAAACATCCCAGTAGTGGAGTTTCTAGTGTGAAAATCATGTGTACTTTGAATTTTAACTATATTGGTTACCCTGTTCACTGATGGGGTGGCAGAGTAGTCTTGCTCTATCAGGTCAGAGGTTCCTGTGACCTTCTGTAGACATGACTCCCAGAGCCCCATCACATCATGCAAAAGTACAGTAAGTGGACACACAGACAAAGGAAAAGGCAGTACCTTCCAGCTCCACTGACTCCCAGGACCACCCCAGCCAGAACCATGCATAGAAGAAACTCATTCCCACACCTGCCTCTCCTCACACACAGCCCAAATTCAGTAAGGTGTCACTCTGCAGAATTTGGAACTCAGGAGAAGATGAGAAAGAATAAGTCACAACTCAATTCAGTAGTGATGATGAACCCTAAAAAATAACACTGTGAAGGGAGATATATATATATATATACACCACAGATTCCACCCTGAACAATTTGGTGATGTCCAGAGCTTCCAAGATGCACCTTCTGGACAATGCATTCAGTTCTCCTCAGGACTTCAGAAAACAAAAGCTTTAACAAGGTTGACCAGTCAGACACTCTACCTAGTGCAGAAACACAGGTCTGGTTCTGAAAGACACGCAGCAGGCATGAGGGCCTGGATGAGTAGTTCATTCTAGCCAGGGAATGGAATACAGAACAAGCTGGCAGGAGCAGAGGGGGAACCCTTCAATGATGGCTCTTAAAAGAAGCCTCTGATCACACAAGACCACAGAGAAGAACAGCCCACCCCAAGAAGGACTGCTCAGCAGCTACATACTCCCCAAGAAGGCTGAGGGATCCACAGAAGCATGACTGTGTTAAGAGTTTGGCTGCCCCAGAGACAAATTCTAACATCTACCTCCTGATCCAAAAGATGAAGATGCTTAACCCACTCACCTCCAACATGCCTCAAGCTGCTTGACAAGGTGGACCTACTTCCCATGGAGTTAAGCAGAACTAAGAGGCTAGTGAGCCCCATGGAGATTGACCCTAAATGCTAGGCACCCCTATACCCTGAAGACTAGTCATTGCAATTGAATTCTAATGCATTGTGGACCAGATTTTGGGGTGATGTTCCTGTTATCCCTTACTATATTATAATTAAAAACTTAGTGGTTTAGAACAGCAACTGTCATTTTGCTCATGCATCTGCAGTTTGGGCAGGGCTTGGCGGGTGCAATTTATCTCTTCTTAATGGGATATCAGCAAGGAGACCAGAGCAGAGCACCCACTTTCAAAATGGCTCACACAATAGGCTGACAAGAGGACACCAGCTGTCAGCTGGGAGTTCAACCAGAGTTGGCATCCTGGGGCTTCAGTTCCTTTGCATGTAGGCTTCTCTACAGTTTTGTTGAGCTTCTTCACATGGCCTCTGGGTCTCAGAGTGAGTGTTCCAAGAAGCTACAAGCTCTCCTATTGCCTCAGCTCAAGAGTTCCAGAACATGAATTCACAGCATTCTTTAGGACAAAACAACCGCTAAGTCCAGCTCAGAATCAAGGTGATGGGTTTTGGCAGCTGCTTCACAATGTGGGGAGCATGAGAATTCACTGCCATCTCCAACTTGCCACTGGTGGGACCGACACCGGGCTGTGCAGTCTTCCTAGAGGAAGCCTCAGGTGTGTTTAAGCTCTTTGCCATCGTGCTTCGTCAGTAGGAAGCCGTGCCCACTCAGGAGAGCACACTGGTGGTGCTGTGAACGTAGACAGGCTTTGAACCCAGGTCCACCAATTTATCATTTGAGCTGTATCTATCCACTGTCTTCATATCCTCATAAATCCTCGTAAACAATATTTTTGCCTACCCACCTTTTAAGGGCCTAATGCTTAAGAGGTAAGAGAAACTCCAATCTGAACTGACTACGTTACATCAGAAACTTGGAACAATTAGTGGACTCACACAAGGAGTTCACAAAATCCTTGTGGGATATTACAAATTCAATAACCTAACAGTTTAATATTTTCACTAACATAGAATGTAGCTGTAATAAAAACAGCCTGGGAACTCTCTTTACCCATCCAGTAAGGACTTTGGCTCCACTAGCTATATGGCATACACTTCCTTTCTACTCACAGCAACCACCGTTCATTTGCACGGGATCTGGGATTAGGATGTCTCAGGTGCAGTGTAAGGCACTAATTTTAGCTTAATTAATTTTGGACATTATGTATGGCTTTTTCTGAGGAACCTGCAAGTGCAAGTTATTAAAATGTAGACGTGCACGGGGATTTAATGAAGCACTCTCTCTAGTTCCTCTTCCTTACTCACACATACCCCAAAGGCATTGTTACATATTTCTTTGTGATGAAAAGAAGAAATGAGGAATAGGAGACTGCATTGGAGTCCTTCGTGGGTGGGCAGAAGGAAGAGCTGGAGCAGCTGTGACATTCCCAGCTGGCTTCCCATTTGGGCCTCTCTCTGCTCCAACAGAGACACACACACAGGCCCTGCCCAGGGTGGGGGACGCACTCTGCAACACCGGAGCAGCCCTGGCCTCTGAGACATGCCCAGAGAGGATTCTAAGTCTAAAAAAAAAAAAAAAAAGAAAATAACCTGTCTTGATTTCTAGAAAGTATACCATGGACCTGCAATTGCAGAATTATTAATTTCTAAAAATCACATCTACCCTTGTCTAGAGAAATCAGTAGGTTTTAGAAATGAAAGAAGAATCTCTTTGCACCCCAGAGAATCGTACAATTTTCTGTAACTCTTGCTTGGCTCTTTTCTGTAATGTCATCACTGCCTCCTGCCCCTAGTCTGCCCCACCAGGAAATGTCTTCAGGTCATCTTCTGCTTTCTTCACTGTGTCTCTGTATCTCTACAGATGGCTCCAAGCAATGGTAGAACAGAATACCTACTATTTTTTCTGAATGTAATGTGTTCTAGGAAATAGGTTATTAGGCATCATTTTCCCCTTTCTAAATAGTTTGATTGATTGATGTTTTTTTTCTTTGCATCATAAAGAAAAGAGAAGGAACAAAGATGTACTAGGAGGGGCCCCCAAAAAACTGGTATTATCTTCTGGAGGGTGGGCCCCATGTAGTACAGGCTTCCCCTGCTGGGTGTTCTAGGAACCCTTCTGTACCAGTGTACCAGCTGGCTTGTCGTGAGAGGCTACATTTGGCTTCAGTGAACTTTTTTGAAGACTCTTTCTGATGGGTGATTTATGAGCACACCTGCCCACACCAAGCTGAGTGTTCAGCAGTTTTTGACCAAAAACAGCATGGCCCCCTCATGCCCACCGTCCCCATTCACCCAGTCTCACCCCAGGCGACTTTCTCCCCTCTGGATGAAAAAGGTCCTCAAAGGAAAATGTTTTGCCGATATGGAAGAGGTGAAAACAGAAATGGCAGAAGCACTAAAAGACATCAAAATCAATGAGTTCAAAAGCTTTTTTGAGCAGTGGGAATAATGTCTCAATAGGTATATTGCATCAAATGGAAAGTGAAGGTAACTGAAGTTTAAACATGTGAGAGTAAATACACAAACAATTTTTCATAAATAAATTGTTTTTGGGCAGGTCACCCATCATATTCTGAAATTAAATAAAAGTACAATAAATTCACCATAAGTGGTATAACCATTTCTTCTGTGTCTGAAGTTGACTGTGTATGTGTGAACTCTTCAACCCTGTTTCAATTCACTTTGGCTGTTTCTACAGAAACTCTCCTCAGCCCAGTTTTCCTTGTGTGTCTCATGGGATGTGCAGGTGACAAAGGAAGCCACATTCAGGACCCCCTTCCCACCTCAACCATAGACCCTGACTTCTGGTCCCCTAACTTGGGCCCAGGCTGCACCGGCTCCTCCAGGGAGGCCCTGGCTGCCTTGCATCTGGCCCTTTGTTAGGGTGACAGCAACCTAATTGCGTGTTTATTTTCTCATTGAAGTACAATTGTTGGCATTCCGCAGGAGCTGTTTGCTGTATAATGTGCCATCTGGTCCTCTGTGATAAGGAAATAATTGATTATTTTGAATACTCTTAACTAATCATGTCTGTGGCACTGAATGAAGACAGAGAGAGACCTACATTTGCATGGTTGCCCTCCTTTCACTAAAATGGAGTGGTGGCAGCTTCAGGAAGCCAAAGTTCCCTTGTAATTAATTTACTTTTTCATCAACACTGATAAAGGGATTACTATATGCCAGGCACTGTTGTAAGGTCCTTTCCAATATTAGCTCATTTATTCTCAGCACAGCCCTGTACTGCAGGGGAGGAGGGAATGAGGGTGTAGGGAAAGTTCTGATTGTTGGACCAGGTGCTGGCTACCTGTATGTGCTCAGTTTGTGAAAATGTGTCCATTATACACTTGGAGAGTATATGCTTATGTATATACTCTTCAACAGAATTAAAACAAAATAACCCATGTAGTAGATGCTATTATTTTTACCCCTTTTACAGATGGGAAGACTGAGACCTGGAGGCTGCTTTTGGCCACATAACACAAAATAGTCACCTGGAATTGGAAGCCAAACAGTCCCCTGCTGGACTCCAGGCACTACTGCCTCTCTGCGTATGGTGTGAGGAATGCAGTCAGAGCAGGAAGCCATCTGCAAGGCGGGAGAGGACTCAGTGGTACAGATGTGATAGATTACCATGAAACAGGTAACAAATCAATCAGAAGTGGCCCCAGGGAAAGCAGCAGATGTCAGGTAACTGGAACCTTCACACTGGAGCCTTTGACTCACCAGATCCTTTCTCCTCCTTTCTCCAAGTTGACTGTTGGTGAAATGAGACAAAAGACAACTAGATAAAGAACTGCAGAGTATTAAGCAGATACCCATGCTTATGACTCTAGCAATTTCTGCCTAGCTCAGAAAAAGCCCCACGACTCTCCCAAAGAGGAAAGAATACTAATAAACAGAACTTCAGAACTTCGCAGGCATAGCCTGAGATTTCTAAGAGCTCAGGGGGGCTTCTTCTACCCTCCCTGGTTTATCTTCAGATATGGGTCATTCTCTACATCACCACTTCATCTTCACCAGCAACAGCAATGACATTGAGGCCCTGCTATGTGCCAGAAATGTGACTTGTGTTAAAAAAAAATACCGAAAGCAAGTATCTCCTTCCCTATGCACTTAGGGGCTAAAGCCCAAGCAAACAGCAGTTATGTTATAGCACTGCAAAGTAAGTTCCTTTTTTAAAAAAAACTAATATTTATTGTACTATTTTCCATTACCATTTAGTCCCCTTACACCCCCTCCCCTCAGCATTCACCACTCTGTCCACATCCATGAGTCCTTTTTTCCTTTTTGCTCAATCCCTCCACACCCTAGTCTCCTTCCCCCGACCCCCAGCTGTCGTCCTGCTCTCCATCTATGAGTCTGTCCCCATTTTCCTTGTTAGCTCAGTTTCCTTATTGGATTTCACGTATGAATGAAACTGTGAAGTGAGTTCTTACTGAGAAAGTCTGAGCAGAGACATGCTTATCAGACAGACAAAAAGGCTCTGAAGCCACAATATGCTGGGTCCTCATGCAGGAACTTAACCTCTTCTGCTGATGCTGAGATGATGGTTTAAGTGCAAATAGTTTATTTGGGAAGTGGTCCCAGGATGTAAAGAAATGAGACAGAGAAGGAAAGGGAGCCCGCACAGGTGGTGTGAAGGGGTCCATGGTGGACACCTGGAGCTCAAGCTTGCTGGGGCCTCTGGGAGACTGTACAAACCACACTGGAGTTGTCCGTCATTCCACTGAGGACTAATGGCCATGACTAGGACCAGCCCTGCCCATGCACCAAGCGTATTCTAGCAGGTAGAGAGTCACAGGCTTGCAGGAGAAAACCCATGGAACAAAGCCACAGCGTGTGCTGATGGTCTGTGTGTGGACTGCCACTGACAGCCCCAGCGGCATCTTAAACCCCAAAGGCCATCTGGATGTAACAGCCACCTGAGTCTTGTTTAATCACCTAGATATGCTGTTTGACTTCCTCTTCTACTTCCTGTTCTGGGTGGGTCCAAGCCTTCGGGTAAGGAGAGGCCTGAAAGCCAGCCTGGCAGCTGACTGGAGTGCTCTGAACCCCGCCTCAGAGCACTAGGTCAGAAACAAGTCTGCATTTTCAATTTCCAGAGTTTTCTTTAAAGCACAGGGCTGGAGTAGACCCATCTCTACAGAGGTGATCCAGATCTATAGCTATATTCTCTAAGTATAAAGTCAATTGGAAAAAGTAAAGTCAGCTTTCCCTTGAGCATGCTGACTATAGATAGAAAACCCTTTCCTACATAACATATTCTTCCAGTTTGTTCTGTGTCCTTTCCTGAAGTACGCCCTTCCGAGTCCCTCTGCAGACCTTCCACAGGCTGACGGTCACTGTTCACTTCATTTGCATGTTATTTTCCTCCTCACCATTCCACCGCCACTGTTGGGACTCAGGGCAGTGGCCCAAAAATGTCCCACAATGACATATTGATTATTTCTAATTAAAAGCACTTGAGGAGCAGCAAGAGTGGGAGTCACTCTCTCACTCCTCCGTCTCTAACTGGTCTCTCTAACTGCAGGAAATAAATCTCCACGTGACAGCTGCCCTCCCACCAAGGAAGGGCTAACAAGCAATCCAGTTAATGAAGAGGCAGCCTTACTGCCAGAGAGAATCCGAAGCTGAGAAGCCTATGTAAACAAACCCTTGTTAATTATACTAATTTACTCCCCTAAACCTACATTCTATTGAAATTCCTTATGAACGATGTCCTCCCAAAACCTATGCTCCTTTGTCTGGTCAAATCCCCGCATATGGATTCTTTCTTTATGAAAACGATATGTAAATAAATGGCCTGCTCCACTTTTCTCTTGGAGAAGTACACTTCTAATTCTCCCATGTAGACAAAGCAACACTTGTTATTATTCTCCTGTTATTCTGCCTTATTTCAGTTCTTAGTCCAGCCGCAAGAACTCAAGAGGCACAGAAGGCGGAATTCCTTCCCCCCAACACCATAAATGCAGAGAGAAAGGGCTAATGGCTAAAGTATTTGAGAGCAGGCACGTGGGTCAGGGAGCTGCAACTAACATCTGCCTCAGGAAAAAAAAGTTCCGGTTAACCTACAAATCAAAGAACCAGAGCACCCCTCACAACTAAGATTAAGGTTGTCCCTCAGTTTAAGGACATACCCTAAACCTCCTCGGGGAGGAGACGTACAGGCTGGCACACATATGCCACGGGGCACTGACACACCGCAGCCAAGATGAGTCTCAGATACAAGCACTACATGAAAGGATCCAGACTCAAAACACCACAGACTGGGTGATCCATTTATAGTGCATTCTCGAAAAGGCAAAACTGAGGGGACAGAACACAGATCAGTGGTTGCCAGAGGTTAGAGATGGAGGGAGAGGGTGACCACACACCGAGCCAGCTTCAGGATGAGTGGCCTGAGGGCTGCATGCTGAGAAGGGCCCCATGCTTCCCCAAATGCTCTGCTGTTACTGTCTTGAAACTATTCACCATTTTACGTTGGAAAGTGTGCTTTGTGAGTGAAGTCTGGTGGATCAGTGGGGAATGCCCATGAACGGAGAAGACACATACAATATTTCTACCCGCCACCAGCCCTTGCTGCTCCATCCACTAGAATGTTCATGATGCCTCATGAGCATAAACCCTGGGGCCTGTGACGTCACAGGAAAACAGTGAGAATCAGAGAGAATACAAGGAGAACATGGTGCAGAACCGGCCGGATCCAGAAGGTGTGGGCAGAAAACGTGTCTCAAGTGAAATAAAAATAACTGAGTCAGTTTTGTGCAACTTTCCATCATTCTAATGAGAACGAAAGACATATATAGGCATGAGCTATGGAATACGTATTGGATAATCTCAGTGATTCACTACCATTAAATGTTCTTATAGTTACCTTGAAACCGCTGTTACATAATGTAACCACTAATGTAAGTTTTTAATTTTTCTTCACTTAGAACATTAAACAGCAAATATGAAAACACCATGACAAGTCAAAACAAAAAACAGAAGAAGTAAGAAAGCTTTATACATTACTATCTTTACTGGCCCTTTTCCTGCATTTTCATGGGTTCCCCAGAAGTGTGGAGCTGGCCCTGGCAGCACTGGGGAGTTGGGGTATGATGGGATCATTTTGTATCTTGACTGTGCTTACACAGTCATATGAAAAAGGGTGAGTTTTACTGTATATGAAGTATATTTTAATTTTTTTATCCTCACCCAAGAACATTTTTTTTTCATTGCTTTTAGAGAGAGAGGAAAGGGGGGAGTAAGATAGAGAGAGAGAAACATCAATTGGTTGCTTTTCATAGGCTCCCAACTAGGGATCGAACCTGCAACCTAGGCATGTGCCCTGGCCAGGAATTGAACCTGCAGCCTTTCAGTGTAGGGGACAACATTCCAACCAACTGAGCCACACAAGCCAGGGCTACTTTAATTGTTTTTTTATGGGATAATTTTTTTTAATAGTAAGATCTGCTCATATATCCTTTTATGGCTTTTAGAATTAAATCTAGCGAGCCTGCTTTTGAATTTGAAATCTGTAGAAGATGCTGCCCAGCATGACAAAATAATGGCAAAGTAATGGGTTATGAATGACTGTTTTACCCCTTAAGCTTTCAGACGATCATGCTAAAACCAAAATCTCCTGCCTCCTCAGGATCCCTGCTCAGCTTTGCCTGATTTTTCTCAGGCGGAACTGGCTGGTAAAGACCATCTTCTCTCCAGAGCACAGCACCCGTTGGACAGAGGGACACAGGAGGAGGCTCAGTGCAGTGGGGGCAGTCTGCTCACAGCCTGCTATCTGGAAGCCTCACAGGGCATTCCTCCTGCAGGGGAGCTAGTGTTCTCTCGAAACCATGTCGGGGGACCCTAAAGGGCCTTCCTGTTCTCTCAGGGTATCCCTCTTACCTCAGCTCTGGTCTCCCGAGTTTCCTGTTAAACACATTTGAACCTGAAGAGCAGGGCTCAGTCTGCTCATTGCCTTCCAAGGCGGAACAGAGGCTCTGAAGGGTGGAGTAACCTTCCTTTGTTTCCCACTGTCCACAAGCCCAGAGACCCCTCTCTCCCCAGGTATCTTTAAAGACTCTCAAACAGCTGGTGAATCTTTCCAACATGACGTGTTCTTGGCAGCGTTTGTCTGAAGAGAGGATAAATACCTCACTCACAGTGGCTCTCAATAATTAAGTCTTTACCCAATTTCCTCCCTTCTCTGCTAGAGGATCCTGGGCTCAGGAACTGAAGTTACTTGCCAAACATCATATACATGCCAAAGAGTGAGCCCAGAGTTTGAACTGAGACCCGAGTGACACTCCCAACCCCAAAACACACACGGTCCCACCCCAGCAGTAACTAAGACCACAGCACATCATCAGCATGTCCACTGGCCCGTTCTTTTTTTTTTCTCTGCGCATTTCACCCAACTGATAAAACTCAGAAAGTCTGGAAGGAAATCCCAGTTCTAAGAAGAGGGAAAGGCACTTACTTTCGAAAGCCTTCGGAGTTGAGGAATTACCATCCTGGGAGGACCGGGCTGGCATCATCTGGGAGGCATCAGGCTGAATCAGCTGTTTGGCTCCAAAGGATGCAGATGCAGCTTATGTGAGCTTGGCGGAAACCCAGGCATGCATGGGGTCTCAGGCAGCTTCCTGGGAGAGTGGGTTTCTAACAGGATGGGCTGCACTGATGGGAGGGGAGGGGTAGGGAGGAAGCAGAATACCACCCAAAAATCCCAGGGGGATTATATGCCACATTTTTCTGTCCCTTTAATGAGCCCTGCCTGTCCCTATTCTGACCCTGCCCCATTTCCACCAACTGCATGGGCATGTTTCTTATCAGTGGAGGCCACGGTTGAGAACTCAGACTCCTGTGTCTTGGAAATTTGCCTGTGATATTTGTGAATAACTGAGCAACTGGAAAATAAAAAAAGCAAAATGAAAAAGCCAAATTAAGTGCCAGCTTGGGAGAGAAGAGTTGACCCTACCCCTTCCCTCCATGCCTCTATCACAGTGTCTTACCACAAAGGCCACCCTCCAAAGCCAGGCGTCCTGCGGTCAGTGGAGCTCCTGAGCTGTGGGGGAAAGGCCACCAGGGAGGTGGCCAGTCTACCACGTGGGTGTGGAGCACTTACCTGATGTGGGCACAGGGCACTCAGAGAAAGGTGGGCCTCGCAGCTGAGTGGGGCCTAGAGTGTCCAACAGATATCAGCAAACAGGCTAGAAGGCCAGGCTGGGGCCAGGTGATGAGTGTCAGGATGCTTCCTAAAAATGTGTTCTCTTTCCAACTCCAGTCACCTCTGTGAATGATCGTAAGAGCTATGTTCAGAATCTTGGCTGTCCTTCCCCAGGACAACAGGCTGGAGCCAGGACCTGGGGTGGGATGCATCACCCCAGCCTCTCATGTTCTACCCACACCTCACCAATGTGGAACCTCCCCCACTCCCCTTTGACTAACCTCCCACGTCCCACTTGCTCTGAAGTAAATGGAAAAGTCAGGAGACCCAGTTTTGAGTCTCACTGCTCTTTGGTACCTAATCAAGAAGCATGCCTCCCAGATGTGTGAGCACTCTTCCCATCTATACAGCAGCCCCTTCTCCCTCCCCCACTTTTGGTATGTCTTCATCTCTTTATTAGACTGAAATCACCAAGGACAGATTAGTTACTCTCTTTCTTTAGTATTTCTCCAAAGTATTTCCTTTCCACGCTTGTGGGTTGAGTGTCCAGCATAGAGGAGACAGGAAGAAAAACAAAAGTTTTACCTGCTTCACCCCTGCCCCCAGCACCATTTCTTAAGTGATTAAATTATTGGTAGGAAATGAGCACCTCCCATTTCACTACATTTGTGACATTGAATTCCTGCAGAGCCGACTGGCACAACCTTTCTGAAAGGCAATTTGGTAGCATGTTTCAGAAGCTCTGGAAATGTGCAAATTCTTTGGCTCCACAAGTTTTTAAAGAATTTATTGTAAGAAAATAATTATGAGATTCTATGAGTTATATGACAAGTGTAACTATAGAAATGTCCATTCATGTAGAAAAATGGAACTAACATTTAAAACCTACATCCATAAACATATATGCAGAAGAAAGTGCTTTAAAGGTATAAACACAAATATATTGACACTGTTAGCACACGATGAACAAATTTTATTTTCTTCTTTTCATTTATCACTATTTCCTAAATTTTATATACTGATGTAGTTTGTTTTATTATCTATAGATTTCTTTTTCAATCTATAATTCCTAGGGTGTGAAGTCACCTGTTTGTTGAAACTGATGATTAATTCTCATCAGTTTCTATCCTAACCACCTGATTTCCACCCACTCTGTACCTTCAATCCACAAATATATGTTGACTATCTACTGCTGGAGCTAGAATCACTTCTAGGGCAGTTGGCAAGGGCAAGGAATGGAATATTAATTTTATTTAATTTGTTAAATTTAAAAACTGATACTATATTCAGTTATTAGTAGTTTTGACCTAACTTTGGCACAACTTTTTCAGCTGTAAATTTTATGAAATCTAAACACAAATTAAACATTCTGATGAAAACTGAGCATCTAAATTGAACTGTGCAGTTATCAGACCTACTGTGGTGATCACTTTGTAAGGTGTATAAATGTTGAGTCACTATGCTGTACACCTGAAACTAATATAACATGTCAATTAAAATACATTTTAAAAAATATTAAAAATAAATTCAAATATGAAATAAATGTAAAAATGCACACTGATCTCAAACACTTATTACAGAAACAAGGAATTTAAAATATTTCAGTATTAAGTTTTATATTGACTACATGTTGAAATTATAGTTTGGATATAGTGGATGGAATAAAATCTATTATTAAAATTAATTTTGCTTGTTTTTTTAAGTGATTACTAGAAAATTTAGAACCACATGTGTGACTCCTGTTCTGTTTCCCTGGGACAGTGCTGGTCTAGAGAACTGTGGGAGGTCACGTGACATAACATCAGGAGACAGACACATTTGTCAAGAGAGTAAATTTCACGTTATGTTTTTTATCACAATAAAAAAGTCAGGCCCTTGGATTTTTTTGTTTTTTAAATATCTGTTTATTTTTAGAGACAGGGGGAGGAAAGGAGAGAGAGAGAAACCTCAATGTGTGGTTGCCTCCCGCACACCCCCAACTGGGGGATCTGGCCTGCAACCCAGGCATGTGTCCTGACTGGGAACCGAACCCGTGACCCTTTGGTTCACAGGCCCATGCTCAATCCACTGAGCCACACCAGCCAGGGCTGGCACTTGTTCTTTTTAAATCTGTTAATAATCCATTCTTATGTTATTGACATTTTCATAGAACAAAACTTGTAATCCAAGGGTGAGTCACAAGGTTTAGGAAAAGATACCAGGGGTTGGTTCTGTTTCTTGCCAGTTGTATGTCCTCTGGCGAGATTTCTAACGGCTCTGTTCGATTTCTTCATCTGTAAAATGGAGATCAAAGAATGTCCCTCACAGGAATACAAGTGAGTGCTGAATAGGTAAAGTGCTGATATATAGGTAAATGTTAGTTACTATTTCAGTTGCCTTGGCACACTCTGAAAATATGTTCCTAATCATATTTTTACTATTTCCATATTGAGTTTTATTCTCATGTGAAATTCTCTGCCTAACATTTGTTCGGATTGATAAACACTTTCAAGAATTCTTTCTATTCTCTTGAATTCTTCTTTAAGCCTTACAACAGAACTTAACATAATTGCTAATTGCCTTTAATTTAATATGCCTACATAAACACACATTCTAAATAATAATTTTGTGTTTGTTTTTTGTTTCTCTTGGTCATTCAAGAGCCTTCGGTGTGGATGGAGAGTCAACACTTCACAGGACCGTGGGAATCACATGGGAACAAACGAAATAACCCATCAGTGAGCTCAGATGTTGTCCACTTCAGAGTTACTGAGGGCACTTTAGACAAAGAATTGTAGATCGCATCAGGACACCAACTGGTCCTTCACCTTTTGCCAAAGGAAAAAAAAGTACAAAAGTAGAAGGATTGTTCATTGAACATAATGGAAATGCTACCTAAAATAGCCATCTGAATATTAGAACATTAATGTTATAACACTGTGACAGCCTGACCCCATCTTGGATGGGAACAGGTCTTTAGCATAATAAAGCACCAAAGTTATACATCCTTGTGTAAGGGATCAAGGATATACTAGGCTGGAATCAGAAGCCACTTGACCATCTCTGCCCCCTTGACACCGGGGTGTCACCTGATAGAGCACAGCCCTGGAAGGAGGGCAGAGGGGTAGAGAAGAAAAGAGGAAGGAGACCAAAAGCAGAAGGGACTGTAGGCAACATCTGAGGCTCACAAATCTGTAAGATCAAAGAGAAACCCAGTGGGAAGAAGGCATGTCTCCCACCATCCTCGGTTGTCTCTGTGCTCATGACTGATGACCCATAGGATGGTTGTTTTATCTGGTAAAGAAACGTATCAGTACACCAGGCATCAAAGCATAACAATAAGATAATGATATTAACAGACACCATTTATTGTGCTTTCCCTGCCCAAACTAGACCAATCATCTGCATTCCTTACATTATCTAACCCATGAAATGATATATTAGATATCTGTTGCTGCATAACAAATTACTCCCATACTTAGCAATTTAAAACAATTAACACTTATCTCATGCAGTTTCTATAAGTCAGGAATCTGAGAATGGCTGGGCCAGTGGCCCTGGTTCAGGCTCACTTATGAGGCTATCGTCACCTGAAGGTTTGCTTAGGGTTGGAGGATCCTCACTCACATGCCTGGCGAGGCAGTGCTGGCTGTTGGCAGGAGGTCTCAGTTCCTTGCCTCATGGGCTGCTCGAGCTTGAGGCTGCCTGAGTGTCCTCACAACAAGGCATCTGACTTCCTCCAGTGCAAGGGATTCAAGAATAGCAAGCTGTCATGTCTTCTGACCTTGCCTCAGAAGTCGCATTCTGTTATTTCTACAATATCCTATCAATTACACAAGTTGGCCCTATTCTGTGTAGAAAGAAACTATACAAAAGCATGAATACCAAGATTGAGGATCACTAGGGAACATTGTGGAGTCTGATGTGCTCAGGAGAGTATGATTATTCCCGTTATACAGTAGAGAAAATCAAGGCACAGAAAGTGTGAGTCAAATTCTCTCAAAGACACACAGGTGGTGTGTGGCGGGGCTGGGATTTGAAGCCTAGTCTCCTTGACCCCACCACCATGCAGGGGCAACCCTGAAGCCTGAACTGCAATTAGGTGAAAAGGTGGGGAGGGTCGGGTCTTTAGCAATACATCATCTGTATATTTCATTGTGTGTTGAAAAATATGGAACGCTTCACAGATTTGTGTGTCATCCTTCTGCAAGGGCCATGCTAATCTCTGTATTGTTCCAATTTTAGTATACACACTGCCAAAGCCAGCACTCCTTTAATCTTTTTAAAAGGTAAGTTTATAAGGACAATTGCCCTCTAGAAGGTGATGAGTCCGAAAATAAGAACAGTTGAGTCATCATCCAATTTGATAAGCTCTGGAAGTTACAACGAAATGTGAGGTGAGGGAGGAATGTGAATTTGACCACCGGTCAGAAACATCTGGGTTACACTTAGCACACACATGCTAAGTGCCCCCTTCCTGGACTGTGAGGGCCTGAGAGCCACAGGGTGCTCTGTGGGGTCTCTGCCAAGCACCACCCCTGCATTCCAGACCAGTCTGAAGCTACTGGTCTTCATTTTTTTTATTGTAAATTTATTAAACACTTTGAAAAACTCTGTCTCCCCTACTTAAGCATTATCAAATTGACATCAAAATATTTTCATCATAACTTTAAATGGTCAAAAAAACAAGGTAATTTCTGGCATATTGGACAAAATGGATAGTTGCATAAAAATGTTACCTCCTTTATAACTAATAACCTTAATCCATCCAGAGCACACTTGCTTTTTCTGCTCCCCCCCCTCAGCCTGTCCTTCAATTGAACAACACTTGCCACCCTAAAAAAAGAGCTCACCTAGCTATACCAAGATACCTCACAGGAAATAACTAAACACACGTATGAACATTTGTTTATCCTTTCTTGATTGGCTACTAAGCTTTGTGTTTCTAACCAGCCCACTGATCTTGACTTACACTCAGTAAAAGGCTCCACAATGTATTGTATAATGGATAACTGACTCCCGCTGATGCTAGCCCAAAACTCTTGTGTAGATGAAACCCCAACACAAGACCCATCATTGGTCATCTGGGGTACATGCTGGTATGAAGTGCCCATTCAATTTCTTGCCCACTTTTCTACACATGTATTTTCCCACTCGGTGGCTTGCCTCTTGATTCTTTGAATAGTTTTTTTGTGAATAGATATTCTGGATTTTTTTAAATATAGTTTATTAGTTATACTATTATAGTTGGCCCATTTCCCCCCCTTCACTACCCTCCACCCTGCACACCCTCTCCCACCCACATCCCCCCCTTTAGTTCATGTCCATGTGTCATACTTATAAGTTCTTTAGCTTCTACATTTCCCATACTATTCTTGCCCTCCCCCTGTCTATTTTCTCCCTACCATCTATGCTACTTATTCTCTGTACCTTTTCTCCCTCTCTCCTCCTCCCCTTTAACATTTCATACAATAAGGGCTTGGTGATGATGAACTCCTTTAACTTGACCTTATCTGAGAAGCACTTTATCTGCCCTTCCATTCTAAATGAAAGCTTTGCTGGATAGAGCAATCTGGGATGTAGGTCCTTGCCTTTCATGACTTGGAATACTTCTTTCCAGCACCTTCTTGCCTGCAAGGTCTCTTTTGAGAAATCAGCTGACAGTCTGATGGGAACTCCTTTGTAGGTAACTGTCTCCTTTTCTCTTGCTGCTTCTAGGATTCTCTCCTTCATTTTACTCTTGGCTAATGTAATTATGATGTGCCTTGGTGTGTTCCTCCTTGGGTCCAACTTTTTTGGGACTCTCTGAGCTTCCTGGACTTCCTGGAAGTCTATTTCCTTTGCCAGATTGGGGAAGTTCTCCATTATTATTTGTTCAAATAAGTTTTCCAGTTGTTGCTCTTCCTCTTCTCCTTCTGGTACCCCTATAATTTGGATGTTAGAACATTTAAAGATGTCCTGGAGGTTCCTAAGCCTCTCCTAATTTTTTTTGAATTCTTATTTCTTCATTCTTTTCTGTTTGGTTGTTTTTTTCTTCCTTCTGGCTCACTCCATTGATCTGAGTCCCAGCTTCCTTCCCATCACTATTGGTTCTCTGTACATTTCCCTTTATTTTACTTAGCATAGTCTTCATTTTTTCATCTAATTTGTGACCAAAATCAATCAATTCTGTGAGCATCCTGATCACCAATGCTTTGAACTGTGCATCTGATAGGTTGGCTATCTCTTCGTCACTTAGTTGTATTATTTCTGGAGCTTTGATCTGTTCATTCGTTTGAGTCATTTTTTTGTCTTGATACACCTGTTACATATGAGGGGTGCAGCCTTAGGTGTTCACCCAGGTGGAGTAATCCATGTCGCTGGGTTGTGACGCTGTATGTGGGGGCAGGGTCTGAGAGGGAACAATGGTCCTTGCTCTGCTCTCTGCCGCATTTCAGTCCCTTCCGCCACTTCCCCCAAGCAAACTGGGCCCTTCTGGTGATGACTCCCAGGTGGATGGATTTGTGTACTTTCTAGGACCCTGTGGGTCTCTCCAGTGAACTCTCCTGTGAGACTTGGAGTCTCTCCTGGCACCTCAATCCCCACAGGTGTTTTCAATCAGTGTTTTGAGGCTCTATTTCCCCATGCTGGGACCCTGGGTTGAGCTGTCTACCTTGCTCCCCAGTTTCACCTAGTTTATCTGGCACAAATGTGGGACTGCCCATGCACCAGCCACCTTGTGCACTGCGCCTCTCCACAATCTGATGTCTTGCTGGGTCCATCTGCTGCCGCCTTGCATGCCCAGGGTCTGCCAGTAGCTGCTTTGCCTCAAGTCCTCTCTACCTGGCTGCCCGACTCCTCCCCTCCTACCAGTCTGGATGAATGTTTCTTCTTTAACTCCCTGGTTGTTGGCCTTCCATACAGTTCATTTTTCTGTCCGTAATGGTTGTTTTTTGCTTCTAAATTGTTGTTGTCCTTATTTTGGTTGTGTGAGGAGGTACAGTGTGTCTACCTATGCCTCCATCTTGGCCAGAAGTCCAAAATTCTGGATTTTGATGTAGTCTAATTTTTCAATGTGTAACCTGTTTAAGAAAGCTTTTCTAACCCCAAGGATAAAAACAAATTCTCCTACGTGTTTCCTGAAAATTGCATTGCTTTACCATTCACATTTACATCTACTATCCACCTAAAACTGATTTTTGTGGAAGGTAGGGAAGGTGAAATACAATCCCCTGATATCTGAGTGTGGTGGTTGTAAGTCAGCACCTGCAGCAGCAGGGAGTTGCCCACAACAGAACTGGAACGGATGTGGCAGCCAGTCTCCCTCGAGTTATCAGGTGTACTTTTGGGTGCTCCTGAACTAGAATAAGCATAGAAGGATTCTTATGAGTTTTTCTTTATTTGCCAATTTCTTGGAGAAGAACTGATATTTTGGAACTGGCTTATTTGTCTTTATTTGTCAGTTTCTTAGAAGAAAAACTGAGTGTTATGTAAACCTAAGAGCCAGAAAAGAAAAACCCCTTCATGGCAGAACTCAACCTTTCCCCAACTCATTGCCCCCACTCTGTGCATATAAGCTTTGAATCAGTAAGATCTGCCCCTTCCAGGAGGCATTTTGTGACCATCAGTCACCCGTGCAACAAAAGTGGCAGAACCTCTGCCCTAAGTTTTTTACATGAGGACAGCCAAGCCTCACAGATATTTCCATCTCAACAACACACCCAATACCATTCTCCCTCCTTCCTCACCACTGCACTGGCTTGGATGGGAGGGATGCATCTCTGGCTATTCTTAAAAGAAACCATAGACTTATGCATATAGGACAATATTTGGGAATTGACTAAGGAGTAGGAGGGGCTCTGGTTTGTGAATCAGTAGATGTAATTTCTAGTTCTGAGACCTGGGCAAGTCACCTAATGTGCCTGAGCTTTGGTTTTCTTAACCGTGGAATGAGGGATTGGGATGGGTGGTCTCCATGGCCCCTTCTGTGAGATTCAAAACAGCACTGAAGTCAAGCATGAGGACAATTGTTTCTAAAGTAGAAATTAGGCTTTGGGGGGCCCTGCCCCCAAGTGTTGTGTGTTTCGATGATGACTGTGCCTAAAGTCAGTATACAATTAAAATAACAAAATCTGAGAGCCATAAAGGACGTCCCAATTCATCTTTTCTTTTTGATGATGAAGAAACACAGAGCCAGAGTCGTCATGAGTTAATTCTTGGTTGATTCAAAGTCCTTCTACTCTCCGTCTGTTGCTCTTCGAACTAAGCCAGCTGGCTTTATTAAACTGCATTTTCCAAATGGGTAAATTGGATGATGAAAATATCACATTTAAAGTTCTCTAGCTGTGCTTTGGCATTTAATAAAAGGAAAGAAAGATGTGAACTATGGTGCTTTGCCTTTTTTTTTTTTACATTAGTACCCACATTATTCAGGAAATGACAGAGAACATTTGCTTTGTGCCCATAGCACCTCCTAGGCAAGGGCAAGAAAACTAGACCCTTCCCCAGCCCAGACTTGGAACCTGCCAAAAGGTTGCAGACCATTTCCCCAAAGGCAAAGTTAGCATAGAAAGATTCATCCTGTCACTTTTTCCTAGTGGAAGCTTTGGTGGGATGCCGAGATCTATACCAGAGAATTTTCCTTAAGCTCTACCACAGGAGGATAGGCATCATGGGCAGAAACTGGCCACATATAGTTCTGAACTTCCCAGGGTGAAGTTGAGTGGTCTTATTGCAGGGGGCATTGATTTCCTTCTAAAACAAGGGAACAAATTTTCTTCACTCCCTGAGCAGAGCCGCTGTATTGGTTTCCCATTCTTCCATCACAAATTACTACACATTATGTGGCTTAAAACAATGCACATTTATGCTTTTATAGTCCTGGAGGTCAAAGGCCTGAGTCTTAGAAGGCTAAAATCAAGTGTCGGTATGGTTATGTTCCTTCAGGATCCTTCAGGGACAAGTGTTTCCCTGTGTTTTCTGGCTTCTCGAGGCCTCCTGCCTCCCTTGACTCATGGTCTCTTCTTCCATCTTCAAAGTGCTTTGAAGACTCCAGTCTTTGCTTCCACATCCCATCTCCCTCTAACTCTCGACCTCTTCCCTCTTATAGGGCCCCTTGTGGTTACACTGAGTTCACCTAGATTAGCAGGGATAATCTCTCCATCTCAGGATCTTTAATTTACTCTCACCAACAAAGTCCTTTTTGCCACATAAGGTAACATAGCTATAGGCTCCAAGGATTAGGACATGAACATCTTTGGGGGGGCAGGGATGGATTTTTCTGTCTACCACACCCACTACATAGACTTAGTGTTTAGAGGAGAAGATATGCCACAGAAAGTCAGTACAACTACTCGCATGGAAAGTTACTCACTTCTGTCTCGGCTCTCAATTGTCCAGCTGTACAATGAGGTGGCGGTAGAAGCTGTTTCTAAGTCTCTTCTAATTCCAGTGCTCTGAGATTCTAGAACCTTGCTACTGGGACAGTAGCCACTAGCCACATAAAGCTAATGAACACTTGAAATATGGCTGGTACTATGTTGAAATGATAATATTTTGGAGATGTTGGTTTAAATAAGAGATATTATTAAAATTCAGTTTCTTTTCTTATTTTTTAATAAGGCTACTAGAAACTTTTAAATTACATGCATGGCCCACTTTAAATTTTCATCAAGTGGCACTGTTGTGGGCCACCTGGCCCAACCCTTGTGATAAGAATCTGCACTAAGACATCCTGAGAAAGGGTATGTAGCCAAGGATGGCAGGCTCATGGCGTGCATGAAGCACTCGCCTTCCCGCTCCTGTGACAGCACTCTCCAACCTCACTCTTTCCGCTGTATCAGGCTTTGGCCCCAGGATCCTCCTACAACACAGTGTTGTGGGTGGTCACTAGCAATTGATCAGGTTCACCCTTGTAACATGTGGGACTCATTTTGTTGTAACTAACAGAAAACACCACCCAAGGAAAACTTCTGGCTCACGTTATAAGGATGCAGGGTGGAGCTGGCTTCAAGCTCACATAGGTCAGGACTCCCCTTTCTCTCAGCCCCTCTCTCACATTTCACATGGGGGAACCTGGCTTCCCCAGGCCCTTACTATCATGACACCAAATCTCTCAGTAGAGGGAGACTGCTTCCCCCAAGGCTGGTGTCAAACCGTTTAGGCCTTGATGGACAAAGACTTGTGACACTGAGTTTCTCGAATCCAGGCGTTGCGCATGAAGTTCCATCTGACGGGGACATTGTCCCCAATGCAACTATTCCCTGGTCTTCTGTGTCTTAAGCCAACTCATCCTGCCATTCCCTGCTTACAGGAAACTTTTCAGGAGCCTTTCTCGGTCACCCTGGACTAGCTTTTAAAACCTTGTTTTATACCTCTCATCACCCCGCATTTCCCCCTCATTATGATTTATTTAATACATGTTCTTCAACACCATGAAGGTAGTGACAGCATTGTTTACTGGCAAATCCCCAACATCTAGCTAAGTGCCTGGAAGGAACATAGCTCTCAAAAGTTCATGCAATGAATTGAGTAAGTAGAGAAAAATGGAAAGAGAGAGAAAATCCATAGTTGACAGAAAGGATCCAGTCTGAATATGTTCCAGAAAAAAAAAAAATAGTGAAGGAAGCAGTATTAGAATGCTCCAGTCTTCCATTGGGAGCTCATGCCTGTTCTGAGGGTGGCCTGCTTCTGCTTTAAGAACCTGAGGCTTCCATCACTTGCATCCCTCTCCTCCAGGACCAGCCCCCTGCTGGGTTTTCAGCTTGTCCATGGGAAAAGCCCAGGCAGATCGGTTCACAGACTGAGTCCAGCCAAGCTCTTCCATTAGCCAGGGTCACAGCCTTGAGAATGCTGCTCAGCTTCTGTGGGCTTTGCTTCACCTATCTGTCAAGGAACCAGATCACACAAAAAGGATCTCATGTGTTCCTTCAGTCTCAGACCCCAGGAATCTAATTTGGACAGAATGCTGGCAGGATCTTCCATTAAACCTCAAGCTAGTTAATAGAAACAAAACCAAGCCTTGCAACACTCAAAAGGAGACATTATTCTTTCTTCAAATACCTTGTAAATTATAACAGTAGAGAGTTTCACCATGCCATCTGGGATTTGAATAAATGCTGATTATGTTGGTATGTTTTCCTATTTCACCTTCTTTTCTGATTACTTATCTAAAATGCAGGTTAGGTTATACATATGCAATAAGTATTTGTGCTTCTTGGAAAGAGGCTGCAATGATTTGTAAATGTTTTCACTTGAGTGTAGAACATCCCTTAGATGTTCATCTGACTCAGTACAATTGCTTCCTCAAGTAGCTCTGCCCATGTGTTTACTGTGTAGGCCTATGGAGAACAAATAGTCATGCAGAGTTCCAGAGGTGATTTCAGAAGGCCCACTAGCAAGAACATGGTAAGACCACTATCTTGGAAAAACAATCTGGTGAAATTGTCCACAGATAAAGAAAATAAATTCTATTGCAAAACTTTACTCAGAAACATTAGCAAGGCACATTTTAGAACATTTTGTAACTTTGAACCATTCTCCAGCATCAACACTCTGTCCCAAGTGAGGTTTTGGAGATTAATTCAGACAACCATGTGGTCACTAACATTCCTGATCCCATGCATTGAAAACAAGAGATTGGACGAAACCCCTAAATTATAGACTATAAAAAAAATATGCAGTAGGAAAATCACATCAGGGTTCAACATTTTACAACACACACCAGTATTTAAAAAAAATTTTATGGAAGCATAATAGCATAGATATATACAAGTACACAAATGTTAAGTGTACAACTAGATGTATGATTGACAAAATGAACACACCAGTGTCCTGGGCACTCAGTGCAAGAAACAACATTATGAGCTCCCAGAAAGCCCCCGTGTGCCTCCTTCCACTTCTCCCTCAAAGGTGACTTCTGAATGAGGTGAAAGACTAAGGTACATCGAAGCCAAGAATGGAAAGCTAAGTAGGATTGGGACCGGAAAGAGTGAGGAAGCAGGCTGGAGTGCGGAGGAAGGTGGAGTGCCATGTGCAAAGCCCGACTTCTCACAACATAGATTGCGTTTGCCTGTGTTTGTACTTTATATCAATGGAATCATACAACACATGCTTTTTTGCGCCTGGCTTCTTTCATTCAACATTTTGTCTATAGCTATAAATCATTCATTCATATTACTATATTCCAGTGTGTGAATATACATCAATTTGTTTACCCATTATGCTATTGTGGATATTTGGGTCCTTTTCAGTTTGAGATGATCACAGACAGACCTGTTCCACCAGTATTTCTATCAATGGCTTAGATGTGACATTTCCGAGTCATTTGTTCAGTAGTTGTGAAGATGAAGGAGTCAGAGGAATAAAACCAATGAACCAACACAATGGTTCTCAAGTGCAGCCATGCACCAGCATCCCCTGGATGGCTTCTGAAAGTACAGATTGCTGGATCCCACCCTCAGGGTGTCTGATCTACTAGGTCTGTGCTGGAGCCTGGGAATTTGCATTTCCAACACATTCCTGGGTGACACCGAAGCTGGTCCAGGGACCACACTTTGAGAACCACTGAATTGGAGATATTCACAGAGCTTTTCCTCTGTAGGACCAGGGCCAGATGGAGGGCACAGGCAGTCAGCAACAATCCCCAATACCTAACACGTTTTCCAAATTGCTCCAACTTTATACAGCTCTCACACAGAACATTATTTCTTCCTTTCATGGAGAGAAGGAAATCTTCCAGGTTGCAAAAAACAGAGACCCACTCAGCTTCCCTCAAATGATTTGGTTCTTATAAAGAAAAACGGAGTAAAAAAGACTAGGAAATTATACCAGCAACCACTCTGTTAGGCCTTATGCAGCTGTGCTTAACAAACTTATTGAGCAAATGACTTACCTGCAGATCCTGCAAAAACACAGATCTGAAGTAAGGAGGTCGAGGATAAGGCCCAACATCCTGTGTTTCTAATGAGCTCACAGAGGATGCTGTTGCTTCTGGTTCAGACTGATGAGACTGTGGAGAACGGAGCATCCTTCATCCGCGGTGCAGGCGCTGCGGCTGTGCTGGTTACGCACGGGCAGCTCTGAGGGCCCTAGAGCAGCTCAGGAAGACTCCCGATCTCAGACTCAGCGCCTCCATTTCTGCTTTTCTCTGTAGCTTCTCCTTCTGTTCCCGCCGCCCGCACCAGTGGTTTCTGCGGCCTTGTTTGTGCTCACTGCCTTCTCTCCAATTCTGTGCCTTTTGACTCTCTGCTGATAATTGTTTCTATATGTTACATTCAAATTCCCCAGGAGAGAAGATCTGACTGGGTCAGAACATAGTCTTTCCTGTATAAGATTCTCCAGTTAGGCAGAGTGCTTCTTCCTCAAAACCAGAGTATACCTACTTGTGGGTCAAAGGTGCCAGTCATTCGCCTCATTAGTAGTGGCCTGAGAAAAACATGGGCAGGGGTTACAAAAAATGATCATTTCATCAGAGTGTCTCAGCCTTGGCTGCACATTAGAATTACCTACCGAAAAGGAGGAGGCATTCAAAAAATACCCAGCCTAAAGGTAACACCAAAGAAAGTCTATTGGTCTAGTGGGGGCTGGGGGTAGGACTAGACCTTAGTATTGTCTTTGAGCTCCTCAGGTATATTTAAATACTAGCCAGTGTTGAGTCATTGACTATATTATGTCCCTAAGACTGCTGTAACAAAGTTCCCACAAACTGGCTTAAAAGAGTAGATATTTGCCCTTACTGGTGTGGCTCAGTGGACTGAGTGCTGGCCTGTGAACCAAAGGGTCACTGGTTCAATTCCCAGTCAGGGCACATGCCTGGGTTGAGGGCCAGATCCCCAGCAGGGGGTGCATGAGAGGCAACCACACATTGATGTTTCTCTCCCTCTCTTTCTCCTTCTCTTCTCCTCTCTCTAAAAATAAATAAATAAAATCCTTTAAAAAAAAAAGAGCAGACATTTATTTTCTCACAGTTCTGGAAGCTAGAAATTGGAAATCAAGGTCTTGACAAGGCCCAGCTCCTTCTGAAGCCTCTAGGGGAGGAACTTTCCTCGCCTCTTCCAGCTTCTGGTAGCTCCAGGCATTCCTTGACTTCTGGCAGCATAACTTCACTCTCTGGATCCATCTTCACATGACTGCCCCACCTTCTGTGTGTGTGATGTATCCAAATTTCCCTCTGCTTATAAGAACACCAGTTATATTGGACGAGAGCCCCTCTAATCACTTAATCTCAACTTGATTACCACATTTTTTGGACCATAAGACACCTTTTAGAGAAGGAAAATAGGAAAAAAATTTTGAAGCAAAATATGTGGTAAAATATTTAATAACATAGTATTTCACCAATTGAAATGGAAATGGAACTCAACAGCAGCATTAACAACCATTATTCCTCCCAAATTTGGAGGGGAAAATGTGTCTTATAGTCTAAAAAATACGATATATCTGTAAAGACTCTATTTCCAAATAAGGTTACATTCACAAGTATCAGAAGTTAGCACACAGTCAACCCATAATGCTGACCTCTATATAGGAGACTTTCAGAAGGGGGTTACAGCTTAGGCAGACACGCTGAGAGTGTTCTGAAGGGGGTAGTACAGGTGACTGTCACCTTGCAAGACCTACCCTTCCCACATTCCCTCCCACCCACCCAAAATAAGCCACCTTGGAAATTGGTAGTCTTAGTTTTCCCACCCAATTTTGAGAGAGCCCACCCCAACCTCAACACTCAAGAAAACAAAACTCATACCCCTGGTGTCTACCTTTGGAAGGTAGTTACCCCCTCACCCTAATTAATTGTCAGATCTATTTACAAAATTGCACAGAGAGAGAATTTTGCTATCATGTAATTAGCATCACATACCTTATAAAAAAATTGTAACTCTTCAAAATACCAAAGTAGATCAAGCTAAAACTTTTACGACCAACATAACCTGGTAGTTTTGTCAGGCTCTTTCCATAAATGATGGGTTTTACCATTTCGCAGGAATTATGGGCTCCCTCTATCAATATCAAGATACAAATATAGAGAGCTTCTTCAAATGTTGCTGACATTTTTGCATATTGACATTGAAGACATTTACAAATTATCTGAGAAGTGTAAGGCTGTTCCAATAGTCCCTGAGAGCTGCATGAGTAATACTTCAAATGTAAATACAATTACTACCTCCCATGTTTACTGCTCTTAAGTTATGTAAGTATTGGCCCAGAGCTGATTCCAAAGCCTAAGAGTGATTTTGGTTTAGAGTTGCTGGGGCCACAAGACTTCCCACTTGCCACAGACATCACATTTTCAGGACAAAAGCAAGCTCTAGCTATGGCGTTGGCCAAGCAACACACTCAAAATGTTGAATGGTCACTAAGCAACCAATCCTGTGTACTTGACATCGTCTTTCCAGAGACTCGGGAACACAGTGGTTATGCGAGCGCACCCTGCAGTTGGCCGGTCCTGGGCTCCAGTCCCAGCTTCACTTACTGCTGTGTGCAGCCACAGTGCCCTAACTGGAAAATGAGACTCATACTCCCTTCCTCATTATATTGTTTTGAGCATAAACTGAAACAACAAGTTAAAGTGCTCAGCATACAGGCTGTCACACAATAGAGACTCAATAAATATTAGCTATTAATAGTTATCATTTCTGAAAAAACAGTCACTATTTGCTCACATAATTTATGTTGGTACGTGTTCAGTGTATTATTCAAGAGTGTCCATGTTCACCATCCTTCCCCCCTGAACCAAAGTTCTATTTTGCTCTTCATGGTGAGCTGCCAACACTTCTTCGTGTATCACAATCAACCAATCAGCATGCTGTAAATTACCTGCACCTGCTGGCACCTTGAGCGATACAAAGGGACAGACACAGCAGCCTGGCTTCAGGGGGTTTGTAATTTGTGTGACCAGAGAACTGGGTGCAGCCAGCCAGGGACCAAAAGAGGTTTCATGGAAGAGGGGCTATTTAATCTGAACATTGAAGGCAAGAGTTTGGTGGTGAGTACATTTCAGACAAGGAAACAGTGTAAGCAAAGGCATAGATTTCAGAAAGCAGAGACAACATAAACCCAAAGAAAAGTAGAAGGAAGATTTCTTTTAAAAACAGAGAAAATGGTGCAAAAATACTGCTGAAGAGAAAATGGCTGAGAATTTCTCAGCATAAAGACAGGAGTACATAGATTAACATATTCTGATAAGAGCTCAGTATAGTATTTTTTAAAGATTTTATTTGTTTATTTATGTTTAGACAGAGGGGAAGAGAGGAAGAGAGGCAGCAAACCATCCACGTAGGAGAGAAACATTGATTGGTTGCCTTTTGCATGCCCCAACCGGGGACCTTGCCCACAACCCAGGCATGAGCCCTGATGGGAATCAAACCTGCAACCTTTGGTTTGTAGTATGACTCCTAACCCACTGAGCCACAGCAGTCAGGACTAGTATTTTTTTTTAATTCACACAGGTCAAAAGATACTTTCCTGGTGGATCACTTGGCTAGCATGTCAGTGAAAGGCAAAGAATGGGCTATGAGAATGTGCATTGCAATTAATCATCAGCACACACAAGGCATTTGCAGCCCAGGGCTCCTCTGAGTGCTTATTAAAAATAAAAAATTGTAAAACGATCAAGACAAAGTTCCAAATCAATCAGAGTGGAAAGCAGGTTTGCTACAGAGGACACAGGTTTGTCCTTAGCAACTTGGTCACGTAAGTAACACGTATCTTTATAGTGCTGAAGAAAAACAACTTTAAAACATTGAAACAAACTGTACAGATGGCTCAACCCTGGAGCATTTGATTCTTTGCCAATTCTTGATGATTTTTCTTTCTTGTCAGAGAAGAAATCAATAGCATACTATCATTTGTATTTTAAAACCACATCCAAATGTTACATACACTATGAAGAAGACTTTGAAACGAAATTCAACCAAAGGCTGGATACATATCCCTTCTCAGCTCCCTCCCAGGATAGAACACTTGACTGTGCAGCCCTGAAGGACCCTGTTGTTGACTTCCCACCTCCAACAAAGCACTGAATGAGGTCTTCCAGGAGAATCCTCTGCAATGTCTGTCTTCATTCAATCCAAGTGTGCAGATCCACCTGAAAGAGCAGCTAAATGTTGGCTGCCATTCCCAGTATGTGCTGTGCCTTGGCCAGGTGGCTCAGTTGTTTGGAGCATCATCCTCTACCACAAAAAATTTGCAGGTTCAACCTGGTCATGGCACTTACCTAGGTTGTGGGTTCAATCCGCGACCCAGGCGCATGCAGGGGGAGACTGATGGATGTTTCTCTCTTCCTCTCTGCCTCCCCCTTCCTCTCTCTCTAAAAATCAATAAACATATCCTTGGGTGAGGATTTTTTAAAAATAAATAAATTTAGAAAGAGCAGGAAAATAAATTGATGCAATATAGTCACACAAATTTTCTATCCTTGACCTTTGATAAAGGTGCAGAAAATACCACCTCGCTGATATTAAACAATTATTTCATCTTTACAAAAACATGCTTCAGTGTATTATTTAAGATGATGTTGAATTGTTTCTTTGTAATTTGCCTATAGTCAGTGGTCCTTTTCAGTAACAGCATTCGACAAATGATTCACAAATGATACAAATGGGGAACTACAGACCTAAAGAATGAAGTCTAAACTCCTCAACATACCAAGAGGTGAGACTGCCTGTGCTCTGCTCCTTGTCCATATCCTCAGGGTTGTCTCTCACTGTACCCTCTGCCTCACCCTACTCTCCAGCCTCACCAAATGGCCTGTGACTTCCAGAATGTTCCATGCTGCCTCACACCTCCATTCTCATGGTCTTAACCAGAACCATCTTCTCCTTTCCTACCTATTTCCTCCCTTCCCCTGGGCCACCAATTCATGATCCAAAACCAGTTCAGAGTCACACCGCCCTACCACCTAGTTTTGCTAACAGGCGAAACCTGATGAATTTCTTTTCTTGTCAGAGAAAGAAAGCAATAGCATACTGTTATCTGTATTTTAAAACCACAGCCAAATGTTACAATAGAATACGGAGAACACTACGGAACTGAATTCAGAACTGGATTCTGAGACTTCCGGTCAAGATGGAGGCATAGGTGGACACACTGAGCCTCCTCGCACAACAAAAATTTAGAAACAAAAAAACAACCAGAACAGACAGAAAATTGAACTGTACAAAAGTCCCGACAACCATTCATCCAGACCGGTAAGAAGGACAGAGTCTGTGGTCTTCGGAGAGAGGTCCTGGCAGGAAAAAGTGGTGGCTGGCAGACCCTGGTGGCAGACCCTGGATGCGGGCATGGGGGGGCAATAAGCAGACCCAGTGAGGTGTGCAAGGCAGCTGGTTGTCCACAGTCACACATTCACGTGCAGATAAACCAGGTGAAAACAGGCAGCGAGACACATTGTGCAACCCAGGGTCCCAGTGCTGGGAAATAAAGCCTAAAAGCACTGATTGAAAACACCTGTGGGGGTTGAGGTGTCAGGGAGAGACTCCCAGTCTCACAGGAGAGTTCATTGGAGAGACCCACAGGGTCCTAGAATGTACACAAGCCCACCCACCAGGAACCAGATCAGAAAGGCCCAGTTTGCTTGTGGGAAGTGGCAGAGGGGACTGAAATTCAACAGAGAGCAGAGCAAGCGCCATTGTTCCCTCTCTGATCCCACCCCCCACATACAGTGTCACAACCCAGCAACGTGGGTTGCCTTGCCCTGGTGAACACCTAAGGCTCTGCCCCTCATACATAACAGGCGCAACCAGACTAAAAAAAAGGGGGGGGGGGTTCAAGTGGAAGAACAAATCAAAGACTCAGAGTCAATACTTTTAAGCAACCAAGAGATAGCCAGCCTATCAGATGCACAGTTCAAAGCACTGGTGATCAGGATGCTCACAGAATTTTTGGTTTTGGTCACAAATTAGATGAAAAAATGAAGGCTACACTAAGTGAAATGAAGAAAAATGCACAGGGAAGCAATAGTGTTGGAAAGGAAACTGGGACTCAGATCAATGGAGTGAGCCAGAAGGAAGAAAAAAACAACCAAACAGAAAAGAATGAAGAAATAAGAATTCAAAAAAATGAGGAGAGGCTTAGGAACCTCCAGGACATCTTTAAATGTTCCAACATCCGAATTATAGGGGTACCAGAAGGAGAAGAGGAAGAGCAACAACTGGAAAACTTATTTGAACAAATAATAATGGAGAACTTCCCCAATCTGGCAAAGGAAATAGACTTCCAGGAAGTCCAGGAAGCTCAGAGAGTCCCAAAGAAGTTGGACCCAAGGAGGAACACACCAAGGCACATCATAATTACATTAGCCAAGAGTAAAATGAAGGAGAGAATCCTAGAAACAGCAAGAGAAAAGGAGACAGTTACCTACAAAGGAGTTCCCATCAGACTGTCAGCTGATTTCTCAAAAGAGACCTTACATGCAAGAAGGGGCTGGAAAGAAGTATTCCAAGTCATGAAAGGCAAGGACCTACATCCAAGATTGTTCTATCCAGCAAAGCTTTCATTTAGAATGGAAGGGCAGATAAAGTGCTTCTCAGATAAGGTCAAGTTAAAGGTGTTCATCATCACCAAGCCCTTATTTTATGAAATGTTAAGGGGATTTATCTAAGAAAAAGAAGACAAAAAAAACATGTATAGTAAAATGACAGCAAACTCACAATTATTAACAAACACACCTAGAACAAAAACAAAAAACAAACTAAGCAAACAACTAGAACAGGAACAGAACCACAGAAATGGAGATCACATGGAGGGTTATCAACAGGGGAGCAGGAAGGGGAGAGGGAGGAAAAGGTACAGAGAATAAGTAGCATAAATGGTAGGTAGAAAATAGACAGGGGGAGGGTAAGAATAGTATGGGAAATGTAGAAGCTGAAGAACTTATGACACATGGACATGAACTAAAGGGGGAATGTGGGTGGAAGGGGGTGTGCAGGGGGGAGGGGAGTGAAGGGGGGGAAATAGGACAACTGTAATAGCATAGTCAATAAAATATATTAAAACAAAACAACAACAAAAGAACTGGATTCTGTCAGTTCAGGGCCACTGCTGTTCATACCAGGAGCTACTGGGTTGGGCAGTGGGCACAAATGGGTGGTAGTTGCCCAGTTTGGGAAAGTCACCCTGAGACCCTACAACATGCAGGGAGAGGAAAAATTCACCACCTGGGGCTCAGAGGCCCAGCTGGGTCTTCCCTTGGAAGGAACCATAGGAGACAGGAACATTTTTAGTTCTCAATTTCAAGTCTTTCTTTAGGAACCATGTTGAAAAGTGATGCATGCCTGGCCAGCGTGGAATACATGACCCCAGGAGGAGCCAGGCAAAACTTCATAGGGAAGTGTCCACTTCCTGTTTCCTGACTGAATCTAGGATGAGTAATTTGAGAAGTGCAGGGACTGAAGAGTAATAATGACAGTTCCCGTGTCCTCTGTGACTTCCCAGGGGAACACACAAAGCACCAAAGCAGTGTGAGACCAAAAGAGTCCCAGAAAGGGCAGTACAAGGAGAGCAGGGCAGTTTCTGTGGCAACACTGATTTCAAAAGCCAAAGTGGGCTCTCAGACCTGCAGGTGGGCACATGGCAGAGAAGTCCTGACTTCAAGCAGAAAGGTGCCCCTGGGCAGAGCAGGTGACCCCAGCCTCCTCAGGGACTTGTGTCCAGTGATTTCCCAGCATGCCGTACAAGAAAACCTCTGAGGTTTTTGCTCTTGTTCTTGTTTTTTTGCCCAAAACTTGAAAAATTCAAAACATAATAGAGAATGAAAATTTGTCTTTTCAGTGTTAGTGCAAATATCCAAAACGTTTTCTCTGATATTTTTTACCTTGAAAGTTCAAACCTATTAGAATTTGAAAGACTAGAACAATAAACATCCATATATCACTTACCCCAAATCACCAATTGTTAATACCATGTCACATTTGCTTGTTTTTTACTGAAACTAATGGAAAGTAAGTTGCAGACATCATGGCACTTGACCCTGAGATTTTTTTGTTTTGTCTCTTCTAAGTGTATTGTCCTACACAGCAACAGTACCATTAACACACCTTAGAAAGTTAATATCAATTTAATAACATTTAATACACTTAAGTTTTTTAAGTTTTCCAAGATCATCTCACCAATACCCTTATAGCTTCTTTTTTAATCCAGAATCCATTCTAGGGTCACATACTGCATTAGATTGTCAGGTTCTTTTCATCTTCTTTCATCTAGAATAATTCCCCTGCCACGTTTTGACCTACATGATATTGGCATTTTGAAGTGTCCAAATCATTTATTTTGTATAATGCACCTGAACAGTATTTGTGTGGCTTTTCCCCTCATAGCAAGATTCAGCTTATGAATTTTTGGTACAACCACAGAAATGAGGTTCTGCCCTTCTTAGTGCATCAAATCAGAGGTCACCTGGTGTCACTTTGTCCCGTGGTTGAGAATGTTAAGATTGACTTCTTACCCTCTAGATAACTCTTTTGTAAAGCTAACTTTCCTCCTTCACAATTAACAGTAGTCTGAAGGCTGATACTTTAAGGCTGAAATCTGGAAGAAGAGGAGCAAATCCTGGAGGCTGAGTGAAAAGCAATGATCCATTGACAATTCTGTGAAAAAAGAAAATTCATGCAAGAATGTTGGGAAGAAAAGTAAGTGCTCCTCTCCTACACCACTTTCCTTACACACATACACACACACACACACACACACACTCCAAGGATTCTCGCAGTTGTTGGGAAAGGGAATGATGGAATATCCAAGGTTTATAGGATAAAGGTTTGAGCCATTCTATTTTCATCTTAAAGGAAAAGGTAACCCAGAACGCTGGAAGAATTGGTGGTGTTGAGGTGACAGGCATCCTGGTGTGTTGCTTGCACTAATAAAGTCAATTTGTCCTATGGTCCCCTATAGCTATGTCCTTTGGTAGCATTCACTCACATGGGCTCTGAACTTGGCTATATGACTTGCTTTGGCCAGTGAGACGGTAGTAAACAGCACAAGCACTGGCTGAAAAAGTGCTTGCTTGCCATTAGGACTTGGCCTCCTGCTGCTCTTGGAACCTTGAGACTACCATGTGAGTGATGCCTGGCCAGCCTGGTGGCGGGCAAGAGACCACATGGCCCAGTCACTCCTGTCACCCCGTCTATAGCTAGCACACCAGCAGACATATTAGGGGAACCATCCAAGACTAACTAACCTATATCCAACTGGCAAGGTGACCGCAGAGACGTGAACAGGCCCAGTGGAGATGAGTCAGGCCCAGCCAAGATCAGCAGAACCAACCACTGACTCATAGACTCATGAGAAATAACAAATGCTTTTTGTTTGAAGTCACTAAATTCTGAAACAATTGTTATGCAGCAAAAGCTGAATGATACACTTAGGAACCACTCTAATTACAAACTGGTTCATGATATGAACTATACCTTGTTTTTGTAAAAAATGAGACCCTCTTTCATCAATTATAACCTTTCCAAAACAAAATTTACTCTGAATCTTTATCAAAACTCTTAAAAAACTTAAAATGGTTTTAGCAAATTCTAAATTCAATTGGACTCAAAATCAATATCTTGTACACTTCTACAGACGTAGTTACTTTGGTATAATATAGACATGTGCAGTTGAAGAATACATTGGAACATTCTAAATGCATTGTTAATGTAAACACACAGTTCAGTAGAAATGCTTAGCCCCAATAAAGGCCAATCAATCCAATCTCAAGAAGCAAAATCGTTGAAAATGTTTAAAGTAACAAGAAAATCTCACGGAGTGCACAGACTTTGCTGCATATTAGAATATCTGAAGAAACTTTTAAAAATCCCCCTACCCAGCCCTGGCTGTTATGGCTCAGTGGATTGAGTGCTGGCCTACAAACCAAAGGGTTGCTGGTTTGATTCCCAGTCAGGGCACATGCCTGGGTTGTGGACCAGGTCCCCAGTGCAGGGTGTGCAAGAGGCAACCACACATTGGTGTTTCTCTCCCTCTCTCTCTCCCTTCCCCTCTCTCTTAAAAAAAAAAAAATCCCAACACCCAGACCACACTCCAGACCAATTAAGTCAGTATCCCTGGGAGTAGACCTTAGTATCAATATTTTTTATAGCTCTTTTGGGTGATTTCAGTGTACAGCCAGGCCTGAGGAGCAGACCCACTGAGTGTGCTTGTTTCTAAGAGTATCAGCAGATGTCAGTCATTCTGTGGTCTGGGTAACTGAGAAGAACATACTCACTAAGATGCGTTCTATGACACCCTTTACAAAAACATGAAAAGGCATGTTTCTTCATCTCCAATTGCCACTGCTCTCAATTTCACAATCGAGGGAGGGCAATGTAAAATGAGTGCTCTGACATGCAAACTTCACAATTATCCAGTAATGGTTCATTAATTTTTTCTCTTCTTGAGCATATTCTAGACTCTGGAAAGTTACCCAAATGTCCCAGAAGGTGTCCAGCTGTTTAGTTAGAGGATTAAGTCTGTAATGGTTTTCTCAATGACCTTGCTCTGAGGATCTCTGTTTCTGTTTCTGCCTCCCTGGCACAAAATACTTTTAAATCTCTTCAGGAGACTATTTTTGGCTTGCTCTTCTGAGTTCCTTGACCCCTACATCTTAATAGTTTCATGGTTCCACCATGGGACTCCTAAATCGTGTGCACAGCCATTGCATCTACACTGTGACTTCCCTATAAGGGTCTTTTCTTGTTCAGGGATTTGTCTACGTTTTACAACCTGGTCCCACAAATCCTCTCCAGCTTTTTAAGCCAAAGATCTCTAGAATGAGCCAACTTCTTTTTCTCCCTAGACTTTTAAAATCTTTGAGGCATCTCTGAACGTTTGCCTGAATCATGTCATAGCTACAGGCTGAGAGAAGTTGTGTAGCTCGGTATTCTGCCAACAAGAAGATGACATGAGGGTGACGGGGTTAGAAGAGATGCAGAGACTTCATCAGCCTCCTGCCGCCCCTGAAAGGGGTAATTAAACCGGTTGTGCCCAAGTTGCACACGTGCCCGTCGTCAGGATTGCCCCACCCAGCCAGAGTGGGGATTGGCTGCCTTGAATTGAGTCAAGCTGGGGTTATTCGGAGACAGGAGGTAGGTGGTAAAATCTGAAACAGAAAACAGGAACAGTCCCAGCATCTTAAAGAATATTCTAAGGTCAATCATAAATAGGTTGACCTCCAGCTACAAGAGAAGAAAATGCTTTGTCATTTCACAAAGGCCAATGAAATGACATTTTGAAATGTGTGTCCAGCTATATTGGGTCTAAAGGGATGGTGAGGAGCTGGGGAAGGGCCATCAGGTGCAACTGAGGTCGGAGGCAATTTGAAAATTCCACATGACCAAAGGGTAGAAAAGTGAAGCCTGTGAATGATGGCCCCACAGGAGTCTGCTCTGCAGGGAGAGGGGGGGACCAGCGACTCCTGACATAGCCTAGAGTCTTGTCAAACATCGTGAGGGTGGGAAACAGGGAGGAAAAACATACAGAAGAGACCAGAGGCTTTCTTGAAATACAGATGGGTTTTCATGTCTAATATGGGAACACTGTTAACAATTACAAACAGATTTCAGAAGACCATGAGCCAGTTTGTGGGAGTGGGTTCAAAGAGAGTTCAGAAAGGGAGAATCTGGCTGCTCTCTCTGAGAGCCGGCTGTCCTGGCTTGACAGGGGCTGAGCTAGGCACCCCAGACCTCGCCTCACACCTGCGCCCTCCCAGGGCAGACACAATCCCAGACCATTCTGGGTGCTCCTACAATCTGGAATAAAAACCTAAAGAACTTCTATTCTCTTCTTTAATAAACCATTTGTTTTTCAGTGGTAAGTCTCAAGAAATTATCTTATGTGTCACTGCTATTGGATGATACAAACTGAAGCCAGGTGACCTCCATTTTTTTTCCTTTACTATCCATAATGACACATTTATCAACTTTGATTTAACCATGTTCTCTATGTTTGCCAGCAAAGGGTACTGTTTCTTCATGGAATATGCCAGCACAAAGCACCTCCAGCCCCACTGTAACACGATCTGCCTGAATGAGGTGGGGTGGCAATTTCTAGAGCTGTTTTTGTTCTTGGGGTGGCGAGTCTTCCCACCCACAGATCATGTGACTCTGCCTGCCCCCATCCCAGCCACAGATGAGTGGACCAGCAGTGGACAGGGGCTGCCACATACTGTTGTGTCCTGGGTTGTGCCCTGAAGCAGGGCAGGAGGGGGTGGACACGAGAGAAGCCCGTGTGCCCTGGTTCAGGGCTGCATCTGCCTGGAGGAAGGATGGCTTTTCCAAATTACACAAATGCACCCTGTGGATTAGTGGCCACCTGGGCAGATGCCCAACCCAAGCTGAGTCAGCTAAATTCTCTTCCTCTCCCAGGCATATAGGATTCCCTGGCTCTAAAACTGAGAGGCCAGACGGTGCTGGGTCTGAGACAGGGAGAGAGAAGAAGAAACACAGAAAGAGAAAATGATACAGAAAACCAGACAGAGCCCCCAGAATATGGAGACATAAGCCTCTGCGATGACCCTGTAGCTGAGGCTCTGGACCTCCAGAGCTCTGACTTGGGTCCCATGACATGTGCCTGGCTCTCTGCTGCAGGCTGCCCTCTCATCATGGGCTGGTTCTGCAAGTTGCAGTGAGTGATGCTTGACTGAGGCAAAGGCCTTGTGAGGGGTTTCTTCCCAAGTGACTTTGCGTTGAACCATCTGCATCCTGTGCCCAGTCAGAATAACTTCCCCTAATATTTCTCTACTGATGGGGTCCACTGACTAAGGAAAGTTCACCAATATGTTTAGCTTTCTGATAGCAAAACAATTGGTTGAGAGCCACCTACTCAAATAGAAAGTCTTTTTTTCACTACTTAACCATTTGAGCAGATTGTTCTTAACCAATTGTTTGACTAATAGAAAACATATGTACAAAACTGTCTGACTGGTTTAATTCATTCCCCAGTTAGCTTTCAAAAGCATTAAAAGTATCAAAAAGAAATCTTTTTGCTTACACGGTACCAAATATCTGGACAATTTATTGTTTTTGTTTTGTTTGTATCTATTCTTTGTTAGACAAGCAGTCCAAGTCTTCTGTGCATTGATTTAAAAATAAAAACAAATTAAAAGTTCATTCATAATTTTACCACCTGCAGATAATCACTATTAACATGTCGCAGTGTCTTTTTCCAAGATTTTTTCCGCATGTATAAAGTAATCTGGAGTATAAACAGCTTTCCATTACAGAACATTGACTTCCCAGAGGGCCATCCCAGCTTGGCGTGCCGTTTCTAATCCTGATACTTTTTAAAGTGAGGCTGAAAGAGCATAAGGGGAAAAAATCATAACCGGGCAACTTATTGAGCCACCATCAGTCCCAGTGAAGGCACTGCTTTGGCATTTGAGGTAAGTGCAAAGATGGCAGACTCTAGTTAAACTCAAACTAGAAAGTAGGAAAAAAGGGTGGTTGCCAAGGGCTGGAAGGGGAGGATTAGCCTTTAATGGGTACAGAGTATAGTTTTGAAAGATGGAAAAGTTCTAAAGATCTGTTGTACAACAATGTAAATGTATGTAACATGACTGAACTGTACACTTAAAATGATTAAGGTGGTAAATTTAATGTTATATATATACATAAATTGTGTGTGTGTGTATTTGTATATACGTGTGTGTGTGTGTGTGTGTGTGTGAGAGAGTGAGTGTGTGAGACAGGCTTTCATTTACTAGTTCTGGAAGTTGCCAGACCTCTTTTGTCTAAACCAGTCCAATTGCAAACTGGCCCCCCTTAGAGTGTTAACTGCTACCTGAAAAACAAAAAGTAGAAAATAGTTGGTCCATCAAGAACACTTTCTACCTCAAGAAAAACAACAATCACTAATTCCAGGCATAAGGTAAAAGCCTGCCTTCAGCTCTGGGAAACTCAAGCCCACCAGATGGGCCTCAGAAAGGTCATGGTGTTAACCAGCTTTGGAAGGTCCACGGAAGCAAATGGGGAGATGTTGGCTTCAGAACTCTCTGCAATTCAATATCCAGTGACACAGATTGAATCAGCTGGCCTTAAATAACAGGAGAGCTGCAGTCTGCACCCCAACTTTGTAGGTTACAAAGCAAAAAGAACATTCTGTGGGAATGGACACACGATGGGAATCAAGCAATGAGAATGAAGGAAGGCCTTTGCCATTAACAAAGCAACACTGGGGGCAATGCAACTAAGAGAAAGCACATGGCCCCTTCAGACATGGACAATGTCAGTGGTGGGCTCCCCACTCCTACACATCTTACCTTTCAAGGGAAGTACAGACATGAACATTTACAACATCACATCTCGGCTGTCTCTTGTCTGCGTCTTCCTCTTTCTTTCACTCTAACCTCTTCCCAGATGGCGGTCTTCCAGTCAAGAGGCTGGGTCTCAGCAAATACAGACTGCATGTCTGCGTGGGGCTCCTTCAACCTCCACTCCTGCTTTTGCCATGGGGAAGCCCAGTGGCCTCTGCTGGTCCTGCGCACACGCTGATCCTTATCACTTCAGGTTCTTTATTCCCAGCTCATGACAAAGTGATGCAAATGCCAAAAACGTGCCACCAGTTGGACCACATGAACATCTGAGCCTGACAGCCACTCCGGGACCTCGCAGCTGACATCTTCATGGAAGCATTTTCAGAATTAAATGCTATATGCCTTCTATATAAGAGATACATGTGTGTGATTCAGGACATTTATTGGGTACAGCAGATCCTCAGATAACGTAGCATTCAACATCTTTCAATGTCATTTCATTCTAACATTGACAAGATGCTATAGGAATCTAAGTCTTGTTTATATCAAGTAGCCTATGGTAAAATTGGCTTTGTTATACATTGTTTTGTTTGAAGTCACAGAGCCCATCAATGAAGCTAAGTTTGGACTTCCTGTATATAGTTTCTCAAAATCTACTTCCAGTTTCCCGAATAAACTGTGCCTTCACATAAGCTGATACTTCTCATCTGCCCCATCCTTGCCCCAGCTTAGCTATGCTCTCTGCTGCCTCTTTCAAAGCCTTACACTGACCAGCAAACTGTGCTACTTGCAGCTGGTACTCAAAAAAGCAAGTTGAATGTGTCACTGATTTTTTTTTTCTTCCTGGTTCCTGTGTGTTTTTTAAGTGGCATTTTCAACTGAATTAAATATAAGGGGAAAGGCCCTAACTGAAATTTTTATTTAAAAAAAAGTATTCACACAACTTTAGCTGATACAAGAGATTACAAGAAGAGAAGAGTGCCGCTCTGCTGGGAAGATGCTGTGCTGTGCTGCAGCAGATGCATGAAGGTCCACGTCTTACAGTGAGTGATTTTCCATTTTTAGTTTTTGTGCTGTTTCTTGTGGGAACGCTAATCAAAATGAATACTTGAAGGGGACAAGAAACTTTTATTGATATATGGAATAAGAAGCTACCCCAGAGATATGCTACCCAGGCATGCATATTTTGAAAAAGGTCTTGATACACACTCCAGTTTGAGAACTGCCATAACAGCTAGAACAACACCGGGCCCTCTGGGCTGGAACACTCATGGCTTCTGGCGGCAAGCTCAGGTCCTGGCCATCTTGTTAATTCTTCTCCTGCTTTGTCCAGTTTTTTCTTCAATACCACACTCCCTATGAGGGTGGCCCAGTACAGAGAGCAAGAACACATGTGTTGAATCTTGACCCCAGTCTGTCTCTCCCTTTCTCTAGGAAACCACAATTCTCAAGTTAGTGCAAGGGAGAAAGTCTGGAATTGGGAGCCTGATTTGAATCCTAACTCTGCCACCCATAAGCCATGAGTGGAACTTAACCTCTCGGAGCCTATTCTCTCTTTCATAAAAATAGATGGATCTCGATTTCCAGCCAGGGCACATGCCTGGGTTGCAGGCCAGGACCCCATCTGGGGGCGTGAGAGGGGCAGCCACACATTGATGTTTCTCTCCCTCTCTTTCTCCTTCCCTTTCCCTCTTTCTGAAAATAAATAAATAAATAAATTCTTTAAAAAAAATAGATGGATCTGTTAGCAACAGAATCCAACTGTGGATAAATTTAGCCAAAAAGGGAAATTATTGAGGCGATGAGGCGGCTCACAAAAATCAGAGCAGTAGCTAAAGGGACAGGATAGGAAGCTCTGGGACCCAAGACACAGGTAGTAATTGTGGTAGATTGCATTGTTTGGCCCAATTCTTCACTTCTCCCTGTATCTGCGTCCTTTCACCATGCAACTTTGCAGTGCCCTGCAGGGAGTGTGGTAGCTTGCTCCAACCTGTGACTGTACGCAGCTATGCGACTTGCCAATGGGACGTGAGCAGATGTGATGCAAGAAGAGGCTTGGAGTGGTTTTGCACTTCAGTCCTGTTTGCTTTTGCACCTCCACCATCACCATGAGAAAGACATGCTCGTATGCACCTGCTGGAGGATGACACACATGAAGAACAGGGCCAGCCAAGAATTAAAGTATAACCATGCAAATTAATGCCCATGTGACAAATGTTCTTGGTGCTCTCCCTCACACATACACACACACTCACCATCACTATTTCACTGCGTGTCTTCCAACCGATAAAATGGGCACCTCTTTGCCTGAGGGCAAGATCAGATTCTCTAATCACAAGATTCTGCTCTGCCTATGGGCAGGGCAGACTGGACAGATGGAGGATTAACACCTCCTCAGACAGTTCTCAGAGGACTATGAGCTCCCTCACGCCCTCTGCTGGTAGAGCTCTGGGGTGCTGGTTCCACACTCGCCCAAAGTTCCCCAGTGGAATGAAGTTCCATCTGCCCACAGTGGTAAATTGCCACTTGCATGATTGCACATCCTTTATTGGCTGCCTTCCCTTTCCAGTCTCATTTTTTTTTATGCCCTTAAAATTATTTCTTGGGATCACCTTTCCAGTAAATTTGGTGCACTAGAATCTTTGTCTCAAGATTTGCTTTTAGGGGAACCCAAGCTAAGACAGTCTACTTCACCTTGGGGCAAAATCCACAGCCACATTCCTTTAATATTCTAATTATGTAACTCAGAGTTCTATGCCACCCATGGTTAAATGGCTTTCCTCCCTCCCATGCCTTCTCCCATGTGGAGCCCAAGCATCCCCAAAACTAGTCGTGTTTGCATTTTAATGTGTATAATTAAGTCCAGGAAACAGGGGTTGCCTCTACTGGGCTGGACTGTGGAGAGAGGGCAGGGGAAAAATTTAACTTTTGACTTTCTATGTTACATGAATTTGTTCCACATGCTTCCAAACCTCACCTCAGGTGATATACCCAAGGGAGGAGTTTTGTATTCCTTCCTGAGCTCAGATAGAGACAGCATGTGAGTACCTGGATAGAGGAACTTTACCTAGAGTGGGAAACATCAGAAAAGTTGAGGGTTAACATAAATCTATATCCACATACCTCCCTATAAAACTAAACTCTATCCAAACTCAACCAAATGTGCCTCTGGACTTGAACGCCTTCAATCTTATTAGCTACAGTATAGTCATCTCATTCATCTGTCCTTCTGAGAGCAATGTCATTACCACCAACTGGATTTCATTACTGAACTCTCCATTATCAAATCCATCTTTCAGTCCATTGATGACCTGCTTCTTACACAGACTTTGCTAACTCAACCCACCCTTGCCCTACCATTGCCTCCTCCTGAGGACTCTGAAAACTTTCTGAAACAATATTAAAAACAACCACAGACCTGACTGGTGTGGCTCAGTTGGTTAGGTGTCATCCTGCAAAGCTAAAAGTCGCCAGTTTGACCCCAACCCCCTACAAGGTCGCAGGTTTGGTCCCCAGTGCAGGGCATGTATGAGAGGCCACAGATTGATGGTTCCCTCTCACACTGATGTTTCTCTCCCTCTCTTTCTCCTTTCCTTCCCCTCCCTCTAAAATAAATAATAAAATCTTTTTTAAAAATCACAAATTTCTGACTAAAAATCTAGTTTTCATGTAAGTTACCATGTTCTCCTGCCATCCCCCCATCAACAGGGAGTGTGGCTGGCAGGCACCTATCTTTCTGTCTCACCTCCCTCCGGACAGTCATCTTCCTGGCCCTGACCTGGAGGCACATGGAAACCAGAGAAGGAACAATACTCTGCTAGGAGCTGACCAGCGTGTCTTACAGAGCCACTCCTTCCAGAATCCTGTGGAAACCAGGTGGACTGAATGAAAGAGAGGAGCCAGTGCCAGTGCACCTGGAACCATTACTTTTGCTCCACTTTTTGAAAAAAATTATGCTCCACCCTGTTTTTTTTTTTCTTAAAACATCAGAGTTTGGAGTAAGGAAAGGGGCTTTTTCCAAAAAAATATTTTTTATTTATTTTTCTTGAAAGAGAAGGGAAGGGAGGGAGAGGAACATTGATGTATAAAAGATACATCAATCAGTTGCCTCTCACACACCCCCAACTGGGGACCTGGCTCACAACCCAGGCATCTGCCCTAACTGGGAATCAAACCAGTGACTTTTCAGTTCCCAGGCAGGCACTCAATCCACTGACCCACACCAGCCAGAGCAATGCACTCTCACCCCCTATTTCAACTATAATCCATAGAACTTAATTACATTTACTTTCAAAGTAATTAAAGAGCTTACCAAACAATGAGTCTACAGTCAATAACGAGGGCACATTTTTGGTTATTAATTACTCCAGGAGAGACACGCAGACCACAGAAAAATAAGTTGCAAATTTCTCAGGAACAGTGCCCCTCCCTACCATACTTTGAATGATGGAGAGGGCACCCAGCACTCAGAACTGGGGTGGGAGAGAACAGCATCTCTGAGAAGTCACGCTTTTGAATATTTTCTTTGGTCTCAACAGACATTTCATTATTGATTCAAATGCAGTCCCCACAGTCACCTCTGCCAAAGACGGCTTACTGTGAAAGTGAAAAATGGCTAGACCACTATGAAGTTCACTGTGGCAATATCTACAAAAATTACAAATGCTTTTATGTGTTGAGCAATACCACTTCTGGAAATTGGTTATTCAAATATATTTGCACATATACAAAAAGATGTTATGTACTGAATTATTTGTTGAAGAACTATTCATTTTATATTATAGCACTATATTCGCTAAAATTGGGGAAATAATTCAATTTGTAATTTAACAGTCATGTTTTGAAAATAGTAAACCAATGTGTCTAGCAATGAAGACATTTTTTACAAACTTGTAGTATATCCACACAATGGGCCATTCTACATTTATAAAAGAAAGAACAAGGAAGTGCTCCATATTTTGTTGTGGAAACTTAGTAAAAGAAAATAAATGATGTATATCATTGCACTTGCAAAAGAAATGCTAGAAGAATATGTAGGAGAAAAATACAAGGGGGCAAAGGGAAAAAATAGGGATGAGATGAGAGTGATATTCCTCAATGTATAATTTTGCGTGTTTTATTTTTGAACCATGTGGATATATTATTGAGTCAAAAAATTTTAATAGTTGCACGGTATTTCATAAAAGACATTTTTATCATATTTTAATCAAGTTATGAGAAATGCAGGTTGTTTCTAATTCCTTGTTATACTAAACAATGGTGCAATCAACACCCTTGGAATAAACTCTTGACTTGCTTCAATTATTTTTTATAGGATAAGCTGATAAAAATATAAATTCTGCATTAAAGGATGTAAACTTTCAAGGCTTTTCGCATGTATTGACAAATCAAGCTCCAGAAAATCTGTACCCATTTTTTATAGACTTTATTTTTTTAAAGCAGTTTTAGGTTCACAGCAAAATTGAGTTAAAGGCATAGAGATTTCTAACGTCCACTATCCCCACCCCCAACACGCACACAGCCTCCCTTGTTTTCAACATCCCTCCCCAGAGTGTTACATTTGTTCCAGTTAATGAACCCACACGAATACATCATTATCACTCTAAGTCCCCAGTTTACAACTAGGGTTCACTCTTGGTGTTGTATATACTATAGGTTTGAACAAATGTATGATGAATGGATGACATGTATCCAGCATTATAACATCATTAGAATAATTTCACTGCCCTAAAAATCCTCTGTGCTCCTCTGTGCTTCATTCTTCCCACCAATCTCTGGCAACCACCAATCTTTCTAATGTCTCCTAGAATGTCATATAGTTGGCATCATATAGTATGTAGCCTTTTCAGATTGACTTCTTCCATTTAGAAAGAGAATCTGAGCCCTGGCTCATGTAGCTCACTGAGTGCTGGCCTGCGAACCAAAGGGTCACCAGTTCGATTCCCAGTCTAGGGCACATACCTGGGTTGTGGGCCAGGTCCCCAGAAGGGCGCATGCAAGAGGAAACCTCACATTGATGCTTCTCTCCCTCTTTTCCTCCCCACCTTCCCTTCTCTAAAAATAAATAAATAAAATCTTTGTTTAAAAAAGAAAGATGATCTAAAAAGACATTTTTTCTCAAAGAAGACAGAAATGGCCAAAAACCACCAGGGAAATGCAAACCAAAACCACAATCAGATATCACCTCACACCTGTTAGAATGTCTGTTATGAAAAAGACAAGCAAAAGCAAGTGTTGGTGAGGATGTGGAGAAAAGAGAATTCTGTTGCATGGGATTACAAGTCGGTGCATCCACTATGGAAACACTATGGAGGTTCCTCAAAAAATTGCAAATGGAAATACCATATGAAGCAGCCATCGTAGTCCTGTGTATGTGTCTGAAGGAAATAAAATCATTACCTTGAAGAGATATCTGCACTCCACATTTATTTTATCATTATTCACAATAGCCAAGATATGAAAACAATCTAAGTGTGGGTAGTATGTGATGGTATGTGTGTGTGTATATAATTTCGGCCACAAAATGTCATATACACACATAATGGAATATTGTTCAGCCATAAAAAAGGATATCCTGCATTTTGGACAACATAGACAGAACTTGAGGGCATTTTGGTGAGTGAAATATATCAAACAGAAAAAGACAAATACAGTATGATCTCACTTATATGTGGTATCTTCAAAAAATCCAAACTAATAGAATCACAAAGCAGAATGGTGGTTGCAAGGAGGTGAGGGCAGGCAGTGTGAAGGGAATGGAGAGATGTCAGGCAAAGGGCACAAATATCCCTTACTCGAAAGACAAGTAAGAAAGACAAGTAACCTAGTTAATGCACAGCACCATGACTATACAGTTCATAATATGGTATTGTACACTTGAAAGTTGCTAAGTGATCAGATCTTAAAAGTTCTCACCACACACAAAAAATTATAACGATGCTTGGTGATGGATGTGTTGACTAACCTTATTGTAGCGATCATTTCACAAGGTATTGTGTATCAAACCATCAAGTAGTATACCTCAAATTTACATAATGTCATATGTCAATTATATCTCAATAAAGCTGGAAAAAATAATTTTTTAAAAAAGGAGGATGGCGGGGTTCATTCCACATAAGGTGAGAAAGGCAAAAATCACAGAATGTCCCCACCCGAAGGATTTCTGGAATTTTCAGTTGTGTCCCAGTAGACTGGACTCATCCTGAGGTATGCTGTCTTTGGCCAGCACAGGCTTCGTTGTTCTGCTTTAACGAAGCCGGCAGAGTGCTAAGTTCTGAGATTCCAGACTCTCTGGAACAATGGGAAGACCTGACAAAGCTGACCCCATATTCCAAGCTGACGGTAACTGAGTGGGATTGGACACTGGGGACTCCAGTCTCCTGCCACCGTTCACAGCTCCAGTTTTGAAATCCTAGAGCTTCCCTCTGCTCCTTCCAGCTACAAGTCATTAGAATTAGCAGCTCTTTATAGATTTTAATCCCCACCCTCGATGTGTAAGGAAATCAAGGACCAGAGATGTTTAAGAAAAATGCCTAAAACCAAAGCCTGTTGGAAGCAAAGTGAAGGCTCCGGAGTCCCCCGACAGGCAGAAGCCCAGCGGGGAAGATCTTTGAATGGCCAAGGAATGTGGCAGTGGTGGCTTTGCAGGGTTTTGGTGAGGACTTCAGGGCCAAAGCTTTGAGCAGGATACTCTATCTCCAAGCCCCAGCTTCCTCCGACAGAGCCTCCTCCTCCAGCACCGCCCTACAAAGCTCACTCTGTGTTCGTTGGAGTACCCCCAGCACCAGCTCTCGGGCACGACCAAGTGCACCTCGGCTGCTCTTGAAGGATTCACCTTGGAATGGGAGTGGACTCTGGCCTTGGGCTGTGCTTAAGTCTGGACGCTGAGCTCCTGCACGGGCCACACTCCCCGTGGGGCGCCACAGTGGGGCGTAGAGAGCCTTACAGCTTTCTCCAAATCCCATCAGCTAAACCCGGCTACTGTGTTCCCACTGGCATTAGGGTGCAAAGGCGCAGAAACCTCTGCGAGGGGCCGACCCCAGGGACTGGAAATCCCCGCCAACGCGGCCAGAGCTCCTGTGCCTGGCTCCCGGAGCGCACCAGGTGCTGGCGCCCAGCGCCCTTCTTCCGCCGGGGCTAGGAGTGGGCGGGCGAACCCGGGGCGGAGTTGAGTGCGGGGCGGGACGCACCAGTTTGGGTACCAGACTCCCAGAGCTTTGAAGGCCGAGCGCCAAATCCATCTGGAAGACAGAGACCCGGACGCTCCCGGAAAGTGCGTTGGGGCAAGGAAGAAAGAGGGACAACCCCAACACAGAACCTTTGCAAGTGCAAATCCGGGTCCCCAGGGCGGAACCGAGCAGACCAATTCTCGGAGCACGGAGCACGCTGCATGCGGGAAGGAGGCGCCGAGGCAGGTAAGTGCTGAGGTCGGCGCGATCCAAGTCTCCATTGATGGTGTGGGGGGCTTCGCCCGGGGTGGGAAGTATCGCCTTGGCTGGGTGCGCCGATGCCCACTTCTTGGGGGATTGGGGCTGCTTTGCCTCCCTCCTCTCTCCGGATGCATGCGTGAAGGCTGGAAGTAGAGGAGCTGGTGTGGGAAGGGCTCCCCAACCCTATTGAAACCGGGCAGAGGATGGTGAACTGAGACTGGGGAGTGTGAGCTCGGGTCAAGGATGCCCTCGCATGTTGGGCTGGCGGGTGAGCGCCAAACTGCAGGGCAGGGCGTGGGCAGGGATGCACCTTCTCGAAAGGAGAGCAGAAAAGGGGAAGCGTTCCTGAAAATTTCCACTCTTCGTATCTACCCCCACTCCAGGGCTTTTCCCGCTCTGAGGCTCCACACACTTTGCTTTTCGAGCCCAATTTTCTGACTCGATTCTCGCTTATGTCAGGGCGGCGCCTCTGGGAACAGCGCTGCTGCGCGGGGAGGTTAATTGAGGGAGGATAGGAGAGGGCTCCTGCATCGAGTTGGTCAAGGGCAGGGAGTGCATCCCGTGGAAACGGGGCAGGGAGTGCATCCCGTGGAAACGGAGCCGGGATCTGCCCAGCCCAGATGCAATGCATGCCCCCTCCTCTAGCGTCCTGGGACTGGAGAGTCTCGGAGCGTAGTAGCCAAGAAGGCGGGACTCCTGCTTCTCTGTCTTGGGCTGAGCACTATCTTCAGGCATTGGGTCCCCGTGATTCGGAGAGGCGTGATTCCGAGAGGCTACAGGGAGGGAGGACGCCCGGGTTGCTAAGGCCGCTCAGACTTGAATCTCACTTCTTGGAATGTTTTACCTCTGGCATGCAGCTGATGGGTACGCTGCAGATTGGAGTGTCCCTGTCACCCTCTGTCCCAACCTTCCCGGGCAGTTCCTGTCCCTGGCTCTCCCCCTCCTCTCACAGGGCCAGGCCATAACTCCCGCCCAGTTTGGGCTACTTCTTTTTACCAGCATTCTGCGGTCCCCACATTTGGAGTCATTTTCAGGTTTGCCAAGGGGGAGGGGCACAGGGGGTTCACAGCTGGATGACCCGGATCCCCATTCCTGGTGTTGGGGGTCCAGGTTATTTTCCTGACCCCTCCAATGCCTAGAACCCAATGGTACCCTATCTCCTGAGGGCTCAGTACCTCACAGACTTCATTTCCTCTCCTGCGGGCATCTTGAAGATATAAAGGCCTTAGGCAATGAAGAGCAGTTCAGTCCACAGGCCATCCCTGGGTCCTGGCTGACACTTCCTGCTCCGTGGGGGGCTGTTTTCAGTTAGGCCACTTTCAGAGGCACAGACCTTGATAACAGGCCATGGTGCTTCCCAGTCAGGACTGATTTTGGAAAGGGAACTAGGGGCCTGGTAAAGGGGTCAAGGGAAGTGGTGGAGGGATCCATACAAAGGATTTCTTTCTAAAGCAGTTCCCAGAATGCAGGGTAGCAGCTGAAGAGTACCCCTCCACCCATAGCCCCCTCCACCCATAGCCCCCTCTACCCACAGCCCCTTCCACCCACAGCCCCCTCCACCTGTGGAATCCTGGGTGAGATCCTTATTCGCTCATTCAACAGGTTTCTATCCAGTCCCCACTATGTGCCAGGCCATGGGCTGGGCAGCAGGAGTTTGGTTTACAGGAAAATTGGGATGCAGAGAACATAATTCACCATCCCAAGATGACTCAGCTTGTCCGTGTGAAGATGGATTTGGTGATTTCCAAGTCTGTGGTTTGGCCAGGGCAGAGGGAGCTGTGCCCTACTTTGGAGGAAGGACCCTGCTGTATCTCAGTCCTTCGTCTTCACAGCCCCTGAGTAATGGAGGGCACAACCTCGTGACTTCCATGAATGCCTGACTAGCTGCCTGGAGCAGTCTTGGAAAACTTCCAGAAGACCCCTGTGAAGGCTGCTGGGAAGGGGTGAGTGGTGACTAGGCAGTCAGAGGGGTCCTTGCCCCTGGTAGAAAGGCAAGGATGCACATTCTCCTTGAGTGTCTTTGAAGAGTCCAGTCCATCCTATGCCCAGTCCATCCTGCAAGCCCAACAGCCAGTGGAGGATTTCCCAATTTCTAAATCTCGTGTCTCCTCTCCTCTGCACCCTGGTTAGTTCTGTCTGGGGAGACACCAGGTCTAGTTGGCCTTTACCTGGGGAGCTCTGTGGGAATGCCACCGGGTGTTCTCCTGCATGTTGTCTATTGGTTTTATATCCTTCCAGGATCCAGGATGGCATGTTGACTCTCCCCAAGGATGTGGGCAGGGTGCTAAGCTCACTGACCTCGTGAGAGCAGGTCTGGACCCTGAACTCAGAGTACTCAGACCCCGAGACTTCCACCCACCACTCCACCTGCAAGTTTCGCCATGGCCACCAGGAATGGAAACACTAGTTTTGCACCCAACTTCAATCCACCCCAAGACCATGCCTCCTCCCTCCCCTTCAACTTCAGTTACGGTGATTACGACTTCCCTCTGGATGAGGATGAGGACATGACCAAGACTCGGACCTTCTTCGCAGCCAAGATCGTCATCGGTGTGGCACTGGCGGGCATCATGCTGGTCTGTGGTGTTGGCAACTTTGTCTTCATTGCTGCTCTCGCCCGCTATAAGAAGCTGCGCAGCCTCACCAATCTGCTCATTGCCAACCTGGCCGTCTCTGACTTCCTGGTGGCCATCGTCTGCTGCCCCTTCGAGATGGACTACTATGTGGTACGCCAGCTCTCCTGGGAGCATGGCCATGTGCTCTGTGCCTCTGTCAACTACCTGCGTACTATGTCACTCTATGTCTCCACCAATGCTCTGCTGGCCATTGCTATTGACAGGTGAGGCTGTTGGGTAGGGATAAGCCTGGAGGCTGGGCCAGGCTGCCCTTTTCCTCACTTCAGCTCTGACTGTTGGCATTGCTTCAGATGTGAATGTTATGTGGCAAGAAGATCCAGTTGTGGCTCATATTCTCCCAAATGTGAGCAAGAGTGAGGCTCCTGAGCCCTCCAGCTCTGGGCCATGACCCCAGATACCACATCTGCTTCAGAAACATGTCACATGACCATGAGTGGCATCAAGTACAAAAGCAAAAGCAGAAATTTTAGGCAGCTTACTAATTAGAAGCCACATGAGAGTTAACCAGGGCAGCTTCCAGTCAAGATAGCATATACCCAGTTTTTCTATAACTACTACCCAGATCAAAATATAAAACATTTTCACCACCCAGAAAACTTCCTGATGCCCCTTATATGTCAATCCTCCTATTACACACAACCCTGATCCGATTTCTGTCATCATAGTTTACTTTTGCCGGTTCTTTTTTTTTTTTTAGGATTTTATTTATTTTTAGAGAGAGGGGAGGGGAGGGAGAGAGGGAAGCATCATTGCATGGTTGCCTCTCATGTGCTCCCTACCCGGGGAGCTGGCCAGCAAGCCAGGCATGTGCCCTGACTAGGAATTGAACCTACAGTCCTTGGTTCCCAGGCCAGCACTCAATCCATTGAGCCACATCAATCAGGGCAAGTTTTGTAGGTTCCTTCACTTCGTAAAAACAGAATCATACAAGATTTACTCTTGTTTCTGATGCCTTTGTTGCACAACTGAGTTTAAAATCAGCCAGCAGGTCTTGTTTGCAGAAAAGAAGGAAGGATAAGCTTCCTTCGCTTTTTTGTATGCATCCATATGCTCATTTGCATATATTTGAATAAGATGTTCTAAAAGTCCTTGTTCCACTATAGATTTATAAAGTAAAATTTCTAATAGCATCTTACGATGAATCTAATACATGTCTTATTTATGTGAACAGTTGTAGGCCAGCAATGCTTTTGTTTGAGGGGAGCGATTGGTGTCACATCCTCTTGCTTCACCATTGTGAGCTGTGCTGAGACTCATTTTGATAGTGTGTTTTTTAATCATCTTTTTTCCCTTTTGTCTCCTTTCAACCCTTTTGTCTTTCCCAAGTTCTCAGCGCTATTTAGGTTTGTTGCCCTTTTAATCAAACCAGTTGATTATTGTTTATTTTTTATAACACACATACATAAGAGACATCTTCCTCTTTTTAAACAAAATTCCTGCAGGGAAAACAATTTTATTGCAATTCTGAAGTTCTCCAGCTCTGACACCAATGTTTATGAAATGTACCCATCAACAAACTGCAAAACTCCCCAGGCTATCATTTAATACAGTGACACACAGTCAGATTCCTGGGCCCCGCCCAGCCCTCCTGAATGGGAATTCCTGGGTTAGACCTCATGAATCTTCAATTTTATCCAACTCCCTGAATGATTCTGATGTTCATTGAAATGACAGTTATTACTGTCCTCATCCCCTTTGTCCCACTGAAATCTGTTTTTGTCTTTGTAATATAGTATTTTATGTAACAGGGTTTTCTTAAGACGAGTCCTGTTACAAAACAAACAGTGGTTTGTTTGTTTGTTTTTTACCTCAAACCATCTCTGCCCAGTCAGCAGCTCTACCATTCTCCCAGTCACCTGGGCAGGAAAAAGTACCGTCATTATTGATGATTCTTTTTAAAATATTTCATTGCTTACAAACTTCCAAAAGTTGCAGTGCCTAACAGAATGCATGCTAAATCCTGAGTCTGGCATTCCACAGCCTTTATAATCTGTTGCCAACTTGCCTTTGCAATCTTGTACTGTGTGTGAAGAAACATATCTGTATGTCTTTCCCAAAGAACATTGTATTTTAAGTGAATAACCATGTCTTCTCTCTTTCTGTCTCTACAGTGCTCAGCACAGAACCTTATTCCTGTGTCTTAGTTTAGTGTACTCTCAAAATAGACTCTGAGACAAGGATCCCTGTGCAGGTAGCACCCAGGAAGCACCTACAGGGAGATGGAAAATGAGGCAAGCAAGGAAAGGCAGTCAGTATAGGCTGTGTTATTGGACAAGTTTCACTGTGGGTACCTGATGTTTATTTCAGCTAAGCAACTCTTAGAGTCAGAGTAAATCACCTCAAAATTCTACAAGAAATGGCAGGTGGAAGGGAGCTGGGGTATTTATACACCAACTCTCAAGTCATTGGTGAGGGCTGCTCTGAAAATTCCATGCAGGTAGCCAAGAAGACTGGAGTTCAGAGAAAGCCTTTAGACAATGAAATGCAGGTGTTAGCAGGTGAAAGTAGACAGTGGTGAGTGGAAGTGATAACAGCAAAGGGTATGAGAGGGCACTGACAGCACCTGCTATAACCTGGTAAATCCACAACAGATTGCAGGTCGTGTTGTATGTGCCCAATCCATGTAACGGAAACATAGAGCAGTAGAAGATACAGTCCTTGATCTTAGAGAGATTTTCTTCCCATAAAAACTAGAATAACCAAGTGATAGGCAAGAGTAACTTAGGGGAACATGTGATCATTACATTAGCCATATAGTCTGGGAATGCTTCATGAAGAAGATGTTGATATCCAGATGCGCTATCCTGACCACCTCCTACTCACCCCATTAATGAAGGCAGGATTCTCCCACTCTAAACGATACAAGATGGCTGAACACATAACACCTGACCCTGGACAGATGAGAGCAACAGCAGTTCATTTGTCTGATATATCACAGCCCAGGGAAGGAGGACACTGCACACCATGCACTCAGGAATAGAATGAACCAGCAGAGGCTGTGGGCAGCAGGCTTTATAGTGACAGAAGGTTGAGGTGACCCTTGGTTCCCACAGAAGATGTGATTGCCTTGTTTGATCAATTTTGTCAACTGGCAGAGAGGTGAAACTAATTAGGCTGGAGATTGGGGGTGCAGCTTGTTCGGCTGATAAAGGAAGTAGCAGAACAGAAAGACTTTTCTGTTGGGTGGAATGGTGTATCTGGGAAGAACAGGAAACTAATGGCTAGGACTTTAGAGTCCTGTGAGGCTCAAAGATTTCAAAGCAGCACTTGGAATTTCAGGCCTTACAATAAATAGCCTGAATAATAGGAGCCTAATAAATAGCACCCCTCTTTCTCACTTGGGCTTTAAAGCAACTAAAAATAAGGCAAAAGAATAAGATGGATGGTCACACTTCTGTTGTGACACTGACGTTGGATAAAGAGGCTTTTATTTGTGGGCGTGGGCACCACTGCATACTCAGAAGTAGATTAACCTGTGAACCCTGACACAGGCAGGGTGGTAGAGGCACAGGTCTCCCTGTGCATTTCACCCCTTGGTAAATATGCCTGTCCTACTATGCAGAAATATCAGAAGGGCTACCTACTGCCATTTCTGGATGCCACATCCAGAGAAAGAACAAGGGTCATGTGTAGAGGGCCTGGAAGAGATGTTATTTCAAGTCATAGAGATCCTAGAAGGAGAGTGTTAACCTCAAGAAACACATCCAAGTAGATACTTGGTAACAAAGACCTTGCAGAACCTTGTTTTATGGTGTCAAGGTGACTTTACCCACCTTCTTATCTGAGCTTCAGAAAGCCCAGGAATCTGGGTGTAAAAGCTTGGTATCAGGAACCTGGGTTCTGGTCCCTGAACCAAGTGAGCTTGGGCAAGTCATTTACCTCTCATTAAATTCCTTAGGTTCCACCCCAAGCCCACCCCTACTCCCCTGCTATGTGATGCAGGATGATACCAGGGGTTGGGGACAGGGCGATAGACAGCCCTAGCCCACTACCTAGAGAAAGACTCCACCTCTCTCTGAGGTCCACTGCTCTTCTTTCACCTCTAACCCATGACATATTGGTAATGAAAAATTTTCAAAGTATTATGTTCTTGGGAAAATTCTCAAAGTACTATGTTAAATGGCAAGATTGAAAACCAAGGTAGTATCAACTGGACTTATAAAAATAATAGGCCACATGTACTTACTGAACACCTACCACATGCCAAGCATTTTACAAATATTATCCTATTTCATGTTCACAGCAGCCCTGCAAGGTAGGTATCCTTTTATCCCATGTCGCAGTTGAGGAAAAATCTCAGAGAGACTGAGTGATTCAGTCCAGACCCCAAAGCCAATCAGGAGAAAAGCTGGGATTCATTCCAGTTTTCTGACCCCAGTCCAGTGCTGTTTCCCTCTAAACCACTCCACCCCTCCAAATGCCAAATGATGTTGCTAAAATAAGTCGAAGCTTGCTGAAACCAGATGAGCAGGTACATAGGGACTCATTGTGACACTTTGTATAGTTTTGTGTTTGTTTGGGATGAGTTAGAAACTGATAATGTTCTCAAGCACATATTATATTGATGACTTCCCTCCTCCACCAGATATCTTGCTATTGTTCACCCCTTGAAACCACGGATGAATTTTCAAAAGGCCTTCTTCCTGACCGCTTTGGTCTGGATGGTGTCCATTCTCATCGCCATCCCATCTGCCTACTTTGCAACAGAAACAGTCCTCTTTAACGTCAAAAAACAGAAGAAGATCTTCTGTGGCCAGATCTGGCCAGTGGACCAGCAGCTCTACTATAAGTCCTACTTCCTCTTCATCTTCGGCATCGAGTTTGTGGGGCCGGTGGTCACCATGACCCTGTGCTACACCAGGATCTCCAGGGAACTCTGGTTCAAGGAAGTTCCTGGTTTCCAGACGGAGCAGATCCGGAAGCGGCTGCGCTGTCGCCGGAAGACGGTTCTGGTGCTGATGTGTATCCTCACCGCCTACGTGCTGTGCTGGGCACCCTTCTACGGCTTCACCATTGTGCGCGACTTCTTCCCCACGGTGTTCGTTAAGGAGAAGCACTACCTCACGGCTTTCTACGTCGTGGAGTGCATCGCCATGAGCAACAGCATGATCAACACCGTGTGCTTTGTGACGGTCAAGAACAAGACCATGAAGTACTTCAAGAAGATGATGCAGATCCACTGGCGCCCCTCCCACCATGGAAGCAAGTCCAGCGCGGAGCTCGACCTCAGAAACAGCGGCATACCGGCCACAGAAGAGGTAGACTGTATCAGGCTGCAGTGACCCTCTGGTGTTTCACAATTGAAAATCCAAAAGCCAGTACACAGAGCAAAATATACCGATAGCCAAGTTCACTGGCTGCATGTGGACAGGGCAACTGTGTTCCTGCCTCACTGCCCTCAAGTTGCTGGATGATTCTGAGTCATAACATCAGACCACACACAAACCACAGCTGCTGATCTTTGCTGATATCTGCTCGGCACCTGCTGTATACACAGCCACGCCATAAGACTACACTGAAGTAACAGCAACTGACAATGAACATTTGTGTGCAGACCCACCAATGAGATTAGACAAGGGCAACAAGAGCTGACATTTATTGATTTCCTACCGTGTATAAAAAATTCAGATAATAAAACAAAATAGCAGAAGCTATTGGAATCACTGGCTATATCTAGATATATAGATGGTCAGGTAGAGACCATGAATTGTCATCTGGACTCACTCCATCTTCCTTCATTCTGTATCTCATAAGTGCAGAAATGTCAAGGCAATAAGATAAGGCACTTAAACATGATGAAAATGGAAAACTAAGCTTGTCAGTGTATGGGGTTTATGGCCTCATGGGAATGGAGTTCATGCCATCACACTGAGCTTTCCCACTCAGCTCCTACTACCTCCCTAGGACATTCTCTAGGACTCTGGCTGCCAAAAAAAGAATTCTTCTCATAGCTGGGCTGTCGGTTACCTACAGTGATGTAATTTCAAAGGGAAGAACCAAGAAATCTTTTCCACTGATGCTTGAAAGCTCACCATTCTTTATGTAAAGACATATGATCCTGAAACAAGGACCACATCTAGTCCCTGATACCTTAGTGCCAAGTATTTCAGGGCTCTTTTGTCGGGGAAGAAGGGGGCAAAGAAAAGGATGGAACTTGCCACTGGCAATGAACCTAATCTGTGTGGTTGTTTTGCTAAGGCCTGAACCACTTTTCTAGAACAAATCCTGTTTTACAAAATAAGCTCTACTTAAAAAGTGTTTTTCAACTCTGTGAGTAATAGGAATGGATAAGTGATATTGAATGGTGTGTCTGGACAAGGGAAACCCCATCCACTGTGGCTTCTTATGGACAAATTCCCACTTTTTCATTCCTGTTTGGACCATAATTCCCTGAACTCTTCACAGTATAGCCCCTCTACACTGGGGCAATAAAGGAATTCCTGTTCTGAGTTATAATCTGGAGGATCCAACCTCACAGTCTCAGTGGACCCCAGGATCTCAGCATCCCCATGGTCCTAGAAGTGTTGACAACCTTCCTGCATGTTGTGAACCCCAAGGCTGCACAATCTGTTGTATTATTACGTATTTACATATGTGATGATTGTGTGTGTTTTTCCTAATTTCTTCCTGATTCATTTTGAAGCAGAGACTGACTATACACATGGTACCTGGCTTGTGGTTGGTCCATTTGCATTTGGAAACTTTTATTTTTCTATAAAGAAAGGGTTATTCAGTAGCTTGCATATGTGTTTTTTAAATTATTTTTGTTTGTTTACTAAACAGTGAAGTTCCAACCTTATCTTCCATCACCACCCAGCAGATACCTTCAAGTCCAATCACTGTACCCTCAGAAAATGGAAACTTATTTTAATTTTAGCCAAAGACAAATGGTTTGTAAATTTTGATTTCACAAAATTATACCCTGCATTTAAAGCCAAGCAAATAACTATTGGGGATTATCTGCATTTTTAAAAAATATAACAATAATGGTATTTGTACTTACCACCTCCTTCCTGGCTCTTCTAATAAGATTCTTTGACAGTAGACTGTATACCAGTTGTGTCTGTCAACAGAATTCACCCCCCTTTTCCTTTTGATCCTGAAAAGTACCATCTTCTCTTCGTTTAAATGTAACTGAAACAATTTTTTGTAATTATCAGTGTGTATTTGTGATTTTACATAAAAGTGTCATGCTGTTATTAAATAAACCAATTAACATATGGAATCTTTTTTAGGCTTAGTAACACAGACATATTATTTATTATCAGAATGAAGAAATATCCAAGAAAAATTGTTCAACTTCATATAACAGCTAATGTTTAGACACTAGTTCATAGATTATTAAGTATATTCATACATATATTTATTTACAAAATGTCTTTTGATTCACTCAATTGTCCTATAAAGTTGGAATTGCCACCCTCAATTACAAATAAGGAAATAGACTCCGAAAGGCAACAATGTCAGTAACAAGAATGGCCCCACAGTCAGTAACTGGTAGGGCTAGACATTGAACCTCTTCTCAAAGCAAGTTCAAATTGATTTTTTTATGACTGTTGCAAAATTTCCACATTTATTTTGAAACAACACATGGAATCTTATGCTCAAACAGTGTCGGAACATTTTGCCCACTAATCTTTGATATATGTCCAAATACTTAGACATAAATGAAGTAATAGCCATCTAAAGAGTTCAACACTGAAACAGAAAAGGAACTTGTCAAGGGCATTTTTAGAACAGTGGCAACTCAAACCAGCACCAGCCTCATCCTGATTGTATCCATCAGGCTCACAGCACAGGCGTGTATTCACGAACGTGAATAGCAGAGAACCACTACTCTGTGTGCGTGTTACCCCTTCATTTTAAAATTACCTTGTTTTCTTAATGAAAACTGCCTTTTGCATGGAAACATTTGTTTGTCTAACTCATATTAAGATAATAAATTAATTGCACTTGTGTTCAAACTTTTCTTCTCAAGACTAACGGTAAGCTTAAGATACTTTTGATATGCTAAGATATATAAATATTTACACTTACTATTATATATTGAAAATTTAATCTCATTTGGTGAAATGGATCCATTTCTTCAGTCATAATAAAAGAAAACATGTCTTTGTGATGAATCTATTAGAGATTTTTTTTTTTCAGCATCCAACATCTAAAATAAGTTGATGCTCAAACTGATGAAATCAAGAGATGGCTTTAAGCCCTTTAGGCATAAAAACCAACTGCAGACTTATGACGGAGAATGTGACACCTGGGAAGTGATTAGAACACTCAAAGTGAGTTCTATTTCTAGGGGGAAATGATGGCTTTGAAACATCTCTTCAATTTAACCATTATCTTTCCCTTGGGCTCAAGAACACACACACACACACACACACACACACCACTGGGACACCAGAACAAAAAAAAAAACCTTATAAGGGCACATAACTCAACTCATTCCTTTCTTAGGTTGAGAAGATCTGAATTCCAAATGAATGAATGACTTACTTAATGATGTGCAGCTAATTACTTGCTGGAGCCAAAACCTTGCTGATTGCCCTAAGGTCTCACTCTGGTTCAGTAAGCTGAACTCAGTTACTGCCTTCCAGTCCAAAGGAGGGGGTCTCTCACAAAGAATGCTTAAACGGTCCTGACCTGTGCAGTTCAGTAGGTTGGGCATCATCCCGCAAACAGAAAGTTTGCCAGTTCGATTCCTAGTTAGGGATTCCTGGTCAGGGCACATGCCTAAGTTGTGGGTTTGGCCCCCAGCTGGGGCACATGTGAGAAGCAGCTAATCAATGTTTCTCTCTCTCTCTTTCTCCCTGCCTTGTGCTCTCTCTAAAACAATTTTAAAAAATTTTAAAGAATACTTAAAGGGCCTGGCCAACCCTGTGGCAGCCCCATTTCAATGGGGCTTTCTTGTTCTTTACTCAACATTGGATATCCAGTTGCTCTCATGAAATAATAAAAAAAATATTTCTTAGCAAATTTTTAAAAAATTGCCTGCTAAAAGAAAGTCGATGGTTTTCTGGTGATGGAAGCTGGTGTTAGTGTTGAAAGTGAAGAAAGAAATGAAGATGTTTGTAGGTGAGAAATTAAGAATTCTCTAAGAAAATGATACAACCAAAGAATAAAAGTTTGTATAAATTTAGAATATAATGGCATTCTTGCTTATTTCAATCTATGGCATGAATGGATGAAATATAAGCTTTGTACAAAAATAAGAAGAGATCCATAACACTTTCAGAAAAAGCTCCAGTCTGTGAAAAATTACATTTTACAGAAGATAGTCTATGCCATTGTGCTAGGCACGCAATTGAGGATACCCAAATGTCTAGAATGGGTCTTTCATGAATGTCAAGGGTTTAGCTTTTCTACATTTTAGCAAAACACCTGAGACCTCCTCTCAAAGGTGCCTTGTGGGAAGATTGAGAACTATAGACCAGATGACATTTTGATTAGGTATATTGATTCATGGCCAATGGAAAGAATAGTGATTAAAATATGTGTCCATTTAAAGATTTTTAACCATACTTGACTAAACCTAGAGGAGGCAAGATTATTAAAGGCCTGGACCCTGAAGGGCATATGGAGTGGACAGCAAACAATTGGATGGGTTCCTCATCATTTGAGTTGTTTGAGCCACATCAGCTAACAGGAACACTCAGGAAAGCTCTAAGTGTCATTTGCCTTATTCACCCACATAGTGTGCCTGACATCATGCATTGTATTTTGTTTTAACAAATGGTCATTATAGTATTTAGAAGCTGTTGTAGATGAACTCTGGGAATTCCTTGTTTTCCTCCTCCTCCTCCTCCCCTTCCTCCTCATTATCATCACCATTTAGCCATCTGCAGAGAGTTAAGGGAATGTCAAGAACAAGAAGTAGAAAATTGGGAGATCCACAGCTGACCCAATAATGCACTATTTTCACAACATTATTTTTGTGCTATAATTAGGCCACTGCTTTCCAGATATCTGAGCATCATTTCATGAAGGGGCAATCCCAGCTTCAGCTCTTATTATAACACCTTAAAATTCTTATTCATTAATATAATTCTTTATGTGAGTCTTATAGCATCATGAAGACACATTATGCTGAGGTTTTTCAGATTATTCCATCTGAGCCTGACGTTTTTGCTCTAAACAGTATTTTAACTAAAAACATCACTTAATGTAGAGTTACAAACACACTGATGTGGCTCTGAGTGAGTCTTCTACTCGCCAGTGTTGTAGGCTGAATAATTACCCTCCAAATCCATGACTTGACTAAACCTAATCTCCAGAACCTGCCAGTATGTCATCTTGTGGCAAAAGGAAGTTTGCTTTTGTGATAAGTTAAGCATTTTGTGTTATCTGGGATGAGCCAAATGTTATCACTAGGATCCTTATAAAAAGGCAAGAGGGACGAAGTCAGAAAACTGGAGAGGTGATGAAAAAAGCAGAGGTTGAAATGATATGCTCTGAAGATGGAGGAAGAGACCACAAGCCAAGAAATGCAGATGCTCCTAAAAACTAAAAGGGCAACAAAATAAATTCTCCCCTGGCTTCTCCAGAATGAATACAACCTTGTAGACACCTTGATTTTAGCCTCATAAACTCGTTTTTTACTGCCAGCCTCTAGGACTGTAGGAGAATAAATCTGTGTTGTTTAAACCACCACACTTGTGTCAATTTGTCACAGCAGTGACAGGAAACGAAAACACCAGGCACCAATTCCACTGCAATCTTTGAGGGTGAATCAGGAAGTACTTTGGTCCTCCCAGATGTCCTGCCTCTGTCTGGGTGTTTACCCTCCTGTCAACATCACCAAGGTCAACCATAGGGTGTGGCTTACCAGGAAGGTACATAAAAGATGATCCAGAAAGGGACAGGCAATACAAGCAGGACAAACAAACAGAGTCCAAGAGACCAGACAGCAAACTCAGCCCCAAGGGACAGCACTGATGTGCTCAGCTAGGCCAGCAATGCTCCGTCTCCATCTTTGGTTCTCCCGATTGGTTCTCACAAGGTGTGGAAATTGTCTGCCACAGAAAGAGATTAAAGGCGGTGGGGAAATCCTGCCTAGACTGAAATCAAAACAGAACTAAGTGGCTGAGTTCCCTCCCACCTAACCACACTTTTCAGACCCCTCAGGCCATGAAAATGTCAGAAAACACATCTGGAGCCAAGGTCTTGCTTCCAGTCTTTCACCTTCACAGGATCTGTTCTTATATAATAAATCCAGGATAATTCCTCCTTGGAAATTTAGGAATTCCTAAACCACAGTGGTTCACCCACACCCTCCCCATTACTAACTATCCTCTTAACATCTTGGCACCTTTTTTAAGAGAAGGAAGAAAAGGTGGAATTAAATTAGAGGAAAAGACAGGAAATAAGAAGCCACCTATATCACCACCTTCTTGGTTGCCAGGTTCTGTGAGGCTTGACGTGTGGAACCATGTTTAAACCTCTCTGCCATTCACTTCATTGTTTAACATGGTTAAATCCCCCACCCTTGCCCCACCTGGTGAGGAGTCCTGATGAGGAGTAAAGTCATGGGCAAAGTGACACGTGAGTTGCTATTGGGTGTCTCTCGTGAATAGCTGTTGGAAGCACAAGGCACTTACTTTCATCCAGTAGTTGTTCAAAGAATAAGTTTACAGGGTGTTTTTTAATTATTTATTTTATTGATTATACTATTACAGTTGTCCCATTTCCTCCCTTCACTCCCCTCCACCCTGCCCACCCCCTCCCACCCACATTCCCCCCTTTAGTTCATGTCCATGTGTCATAAGTTCTTTAGTGTCTACATTTCTCATACTATTCTTACTCTCCCCGTCTATTTTCTACCTATAGTCTATGCTACTTATTCTCTATATCTTTTCCCCCTCTCTCCTCCTCCCACTTCCCTGTTGCTAACCTTCCATTTGATGCCTTTTTTTTTACTGTTCATATTTTTCATCTTCTTTTTCTTAGGTAAGTCCCTTTAACATTTCATATAATAAGGGCTTGGTGATGATGAACTCCTTTAACTTGACCTTATCTGAGAAGCACTTTATCTGCCCTTCCATTCTAAATGAAAGCTTTGCTGGCTAGAGCAATCTGGGATGTAGGTCCTTGCCTTTCAGGACTTGGAAATTTACAGGGTATTTTTAAAGAAATATTTATTTTAATGTACAGCCCCTTTTCTTTTTACAGTCAATTCTCATTATTCTTGGATTCTGTATGTGTTAGTTCTCTCTCAGGCTCACATTTATTTGTAACCCCAAATCAATTCGCATAGCACCTCCATGGTCATCTGCAGACACGCACAGAGCAGGGAAAGTATTGACTGACCCAAAGCACATGTTCCCAGCTGGAGCCCAAGAAGCGATGCTCTCTGCCTTCTTGACTTAGGTCTCATACCACAAACAAGTGTTCTTTTCCTGTGTCATGTAGTGTTATGTTTTTTTGCATTTTCATGCTTTTTGTTGGTGGTTTGGCTGTTTCAATGACAACTGAATGTTGTCCAGTGCTCCCGAATGCAAGAAGAGGGAAAACACATGTGTTAGATAAGCTTTATTAAAGCATGAGGTACAGTGCTGTCAGCCATGAATTTGGTGTTAATGAATCTACAGTGTATTTTAATAAGGTGTCTTTAAGCAGAAACACACATTAAACAATGTTATGTAATGATTAATTGAGAAAAATGCTGTGACCAGAGGCCATTAGAAATCTAACTCTATAATCCTCCAGGAGCAACAGTTCAGTGTATTTAGCGATTCAGTGTTGCTAAAACACTGAAAAATTCAATTTAGTGACTCTATGGAACCCAGCTACTGTGAATAAATGGGAATTGACTATAGTCTCCTGAGTCAAAAATTTGTCACAAGACGTAATGTGAAATGCTAGTTGAATAAAACCATGGAGTTCAGGGTTTGGTCAAATTGCCACTTCTGGCAGCACCCCTACCTGCCTGCCCTCCTACACAAGTCTGCCCCTTTAATACAAACCGAAACCCCTTGGAAGGGCAGGTCTGCAATGGGAGCACACTCCTTTAACCAAACCACAGCTCACGGTTTCTGGGGACCACATGTCGAGAAGAGCAGCCCTGTTTTTCTCTTCATTAAAAAAAAAATGGAACTTGGAAACTACAGTGCATCTGTTCCATAGCATTATTATGGAATGGGAGTAAGAAAACCACGGCCTCCCCATCTCAGAGAGGAAAGGAGAGTAACCCTTGGCTAAGACTTCAATTGAAGGTCGATGTGGCAATTTCAGAGCTTTTCAGTCTGTCTTTGCAGAGCAGAAGGAACAGTTATTAAGAGGTGGTCCTTCAGTTTTGTTAGTTTATTTTGAGCATTAGATTCCACACATGAGTAAAATAGTATGGTACTTGTCTTTCTCTGACTGGTTTATTTCATTTAACATAATGCTCCCCAGGTTCATCCAACAGCTGTGAAAGAGGGGCTGGGTGAAGGGATTAAGAAAAATAGTAAAACTCATAGACTCAGACAATGGTATGGTGATTACCAGGGGGAAAATGGGGCTAGGGGAGGCAGAAGCCAGTGAAGGAAGGTAAATAGTGATGGAAGGGGACTCAAATTGGGGTTGTGAACACAGTATACAATGTTCAGATGATATATTATAGAATGGTATGCCTGAAACCTACATAATTTTATTAACCAATGTTATCCCAATAAATTCAATAAAAAAGGAAAAAAAGAGGTAGTGCTATTTCTTACTCCCAGTAGACCCCCATGCATACTCTGAAAGTGGAAGTTGAGAAAAAAGAAAGGAGTCTGATCTTCTGCATTAAAATGTGAAATTTAACTCCACTAAAGAGACATGGTTTATTAAATTATGTGGTATGGCTCTGGCTGGTGTGGCTCAATGGGTTGAGCAGTGGCATGCGAACTCAAAGGTTCCAGGTTAGATTTCCAGTCAGGGCACATGCCTGGGTTGTGGGCCAGGTCCCCAGGTGGGGGCGTGTGAGAAGAAACCAGTTGATATTTCTCTCTCACATAGATGTTTCTCTCCCTCTCTTTCTCCCTCCCTCCCCCTCTCTCTAAAAGTAAATAAATAAAATCTTTTAAAAGTTATGTAATGTGAAAGAAAATGTTATTCTGCCCCCTTTGGGGTTTTAACCATCTCTGACAATTATCATTTGTCTTTGGAAAGAGAAAAAAGAAGAGAGAGGGAGGAAGTGAAAGAGGGAGAGAAGGAGGGGAAGAGAGTGAAACAGAGAGAGAATACGTGGTCACATGCATTTCCACCTGATTCAACAGCCACTCACTGCACTACATGAGGATGAAGAGGTATGCCTGCAAAATACGCCGAAGGGGAGAACATCAGGGAAGAAGAACTCATCCCGGGCTTTCCCTGTGGGAACTGGAATGTCAGAGGCCACCTATCACTGCAGGTCACTCTATGGATGGAGTTCCTCAGCACCAGGGAAAGTACTGCCAGGGGAGAGGGGCAAATCCTGGGTGAGACAGATTCCTTGGGAAACAAGGGAGTGTCTGGAGAAGTGAGCAGGAATCCCGCTGTGAGAATTAAAGAGCAGTAGTTGCTTCATTCGGAAGCAAGAACAAGATGCTGATGTCTGCTGTTATCCCTTCCCTTGAACTTGTATTAGAATTCAACATAAAAAGACAAAGGGGAAAGTATAAGAATTAAAAAACAAGAATTTCATTGACATTATCTACAAAGGATATGATTGTCTACACAGAAAATCCAAAGGAATCTTGTAAAAAGTAATAGAACTAATAAGAGAGTGTGGCAAGGTAGTTGGCTACAAGATTCAGAAACAAATGTCAATAGCAAACTTGACAAGTTTATCTCAAAATTCAAGCCAAGGCACCTTTTTGAAGAAATGACTCAATTCTACCAGAGAACAATAATATAAAGCTATAGTCATTAAAAGAGGGGGATATTCGGGCATGGAATAAATAAATAGGCCAATGTAACAGAATGTAAAGCTCTGCATACAGATGCATGTATATATAGAAATTGGCAAAATCAAGTTTCCTCCAAAATGTGGAAATCAAGGCTCTAGAGCTATTTAAATTTTAGTTGTAGAGAAATAAAATGAAACTTTACTCACTTGACTTTCCTTTTTTTAAAAAATTTTCTTTTTACTAAAAATTTGCACCTCCTACCTCCTCTTACATTCTAATGCGGAGGTGTTGAAAGGATAAGGAGTCAGGACAGAAAAGGGAAATGTGATGGGCCTTGTGCTAATGCCCAAAGAGGGGCAGCAACATCAGGGTCGTGGGGTGGGCAGAAAAGATAAACAGCCTACACCTGTCATGTCACACCTTCAAGTCTCCTGCACCCATGATAGCTTCCGCCCTATCACACTGAGACCTGGACTCTCCTGGCCTCCTGACAAGATGGTTGGTTTCTCATAAGCCCTTCACAAGGTGTCCACCTGGCAGTGGCCATGGCATCAAGGCTGCCACAAGGCTATTCCAACCACCCAGGTACCAGTGAGACCACAACTCTGAATTTCTCCCACTGCTGGGGGTGGCAAAGCTGTGGTACTTCTTTGATGTCAGGGATTACAGGGAATTTACAGAGAAAGGACAAGAAGGGCACATCTCCCACTAGGGAGCTGCAGTGGAGATGCAGGCAGATGCGATGGAGGCAAAAAGGAGAAAGACCGCAGAACTGAAAAGCCCAAGCCAGGACCCTGAGGAGGGATATGGTTCCTCCCATCCTTGCATGGGAGGCCAACAAAAAACAGAGTGACTCAGGCAGGCCTGATAAGGGCTACAGCCAAGACCATATAACAGTGCCCATTCCAAGTTCACAGCCTTCATTCTGTTCAGACCTGGGACAGATTCCAACCCTCACATGGACACATAGAATTCTCCTGTCCTGACTCATTGTGTTTTCCTACCTGCTTCTTCTATTCTTAGTTTCTTTTTCTTCTTTATTTTTAGGTTTATTTATATCATCCCATCACTTTTCGTTGTCACTTAGTCCGAGTGTCATGTTCTTTGCCAACTTTTAGTGCCTTTTAAAAATATGGTTGCCATAACAACTCTTGTAAAAATCACAGGCTGGTTGCATTATTTAGCAGTTGGCATGTCCCACCTTGGAATGATATCCTAGTAAAACGGAGGGTGTGGGTTTCTATTTTACGGTAACACTGACATGTAGGGACCAGAACCAGTACATTCACCACCAGCAAGCAGGCATGTTCATTAGCTCACTTAACCTTTTGCCTACCCTCTGAGGTATGAACCACAACTAGTCCCATTTTATGGATGAGGAAACTTAGGCTCAGAGAGCATGAGTAATTGCCCCAGTTCATGCTGCTGTTGAGGGTCATAAGTGGGACAGGAACGCGGAACTGTCTGGGTCTCAAACACGTGTTCTTAACTAGCAAATCAAGGCCCTCCCATGTAATCACTTCAAAGATCCCCAAAGGAACACACAACCATGGGAGATTGTGATACCAACCTCCAGGATGCTCTTGCCGTCCGCCCTTCCTCCTTCACAAGAGGTCTGGGGTCTTCTCTGAACGATAATTCTTCTTCTGGGCCATGGCTGGGTGAAGCTGATGCTCCCCTAATTCTCTTCCTTCTTGAGAACATGGGGTGTTAACGAGAATGCCCTCCCTGGGTTCAAACACTGGATTGTCCACCTTCTCAATCAGACCAGAATCTGACCTGAGTTCAGGTGCAAGTGGTTGGTTAAGAAATAATAAGTTCCTTAATGGATTAGATAATTAATTAGAGGAAAACCAGTAAGAAAGTAGGGGAAGCAGGATATGACAGTGGAAGGAGCCATGTAGGGGGCATTGCAGGTGAGGCCACAGGCATAGCCTAATCCCATGGGGAGCTCTGGGGGATATATTACACCTCCAGCTTTGTCCATCCTGGGGCATCAAACCTCTTTACTCCCATGCCTGTCCTTGGCTAGGAAAGGAGGAGCTTGGGAAAGGGGCATGGAATTCCCAGACCCCTCTAGCTCTTTTCCAGGGGCAAGATGGCTCCACTGCCCAAGACAATCTTCCTGAAGGTACAGGTGCCAGCATCTGCAGCACCTGGGATGCACAGGGAGAGCTGGGCAGAGGGACCTCTGGGGATCTGGGCAGTACACAGTCTCCACAACACACCCCAGCTCCTCTCCTAAAACCAAGAGCCAGCAGTGTTCTGCTTCAGGGCAACAGATATCCTGACCTTCGTGATGCTGTCGCTGTCTTCCAGGCAGCTCGGAGGACTGACTTTTTTTGCTCTCAAGCCCTAGCACAAGCTTTGTCCCCCCTCTCTTGGTTAGTTGTCTCTTTGTCCTGCTGAATGTCCATGATCCTAGAGTTAGGGACAAAAGCAGCATTTAAGGGACACAATTTTCTCTCCTATTGCAGTCATTTTTCTGGCTTCCCCACAGATTCTGTATAGATCTGCCCCTCCTCTTTGCCGTATGTTTCAGAACAAGACTGAATGAATAGCCAGAGCTGGTGGGAGTGGCCTCCCACAGTGGGCCACCTGAGCCCTAGGCAGTTAGGGCAAGAACTGGACTCACCTGTGGCTGGTCTTTCAAAGCTCGACTCAACAGTCTGCCATCGCATTTTTTGTTCCCTTTTGCCAGCCTGCTGTAATCTAGGAACAGAGAAAAAAATCTTTGTTTCTGCCAGGAAGTGAGGAGACATGGGGACAGGGACATTCCAAGAGAAGTAAACTGAGACAAAAATGGGGCAGGGCCTCCAACTACTCCTCATCCACCCCAACATTGTCAGTACAGGTGTCATTTCTGCACTACAAAATCAAACAATTGTAGCAGTTAACACTTACCAAGCCATTTCCTGCAATATCTAGGGCAGTTTGGGAGCTCTCATCCATCCCTCAGTACACACACACACAGAGCCCCAACTAGGTACAGTGTGGACAAACGACCAAATACCCCTGTCCCAGTTGCACTCTGAAGCTAAATCCATGTGTGATATTTGAATGGCCCATGGAACCCCAAGTCCTCTCATTTTCTAAATGAAGAAATCAGTCCTAGAGAAGCAAACTGTCCTGTGCAAAGTCACTGAACCTGTTGGTGGTGGACCATGGTCTAGAACCCAGATATCCTAGGCCCCAGTCTAAGGTCCTCACAATGAGCCACCAACACACCATCCCTCTATGAGGGCTAGTTGTGGAGAGTCAACAGCAGCATCTAGCAGGGTGAGGAGATTCATAGGGGAAGCTTTGAAAACCTGACAGGTGAGTCTCCTGGTCTTTCTCGGGTCAGAGCCCTTCCCAGGTAGGGCTGCCAGATTTACACATTAAAATACAAGATGCCCAGTGAAATTTCAGATAAACAATGAACGATGTTTTGGAATAACATTGCAACTCTATCTGGCAACTCCATTCCCAAGGTGTGGATGGGGAGAAGGAACACCATACTGCCAAGGACTCTTCCTCGCTTCCCTGGGATCATTCAGGCCCTCAGTGCTCTGACTCCAGCAAATTGGATCTAGATTCAGCTTTGGCCTGAAGTCAACAAGGCATTAGAGAGCACCTGGGAAAGCCAGAGAGGTATCAGTCAGAAAAGACAGATTCCAAATCATTGAGTCCACACTGCACCTCTTTGTACCTGAATTCCTCAGAGAGTGAGAAATAGACTTGTCATGCTAAAAGATCTACCCATCAGGGATACCCCTCTAAGAAAGATGCCAAGATTACCCTATAAGTAAGTAAATGCTCCACACATATTTCCTGAATGAATGAATGAGCAAGCCAGGGCCAGAGCAGGGTGCCAGGAAACTTGGCCCTTAAGAGACAGTGTCCCCATCTTGAACTAATACCCCTCTGCTTCCTGCTGCCTGAGCCATCTTTCAGAGCTCAGTGGAATCCCTTCCTCCTCCAATGGTAAATCTCCTTCACTCATTTAGGAGCCCCAAGGCTTTCCTCAATGCTAGACACAAAGTGAGAAACCAATTAAAAGCTTAGTGAATGAAAATGAATGAATGAATGGTGGCTCTGACCACAAGGACCTCGGGAGTCCAGGAAACTATCAGTTCTCTGGGATTTGAAGTGCACAATGGCAGAAACCACGATCACCAAATCCCAAATCCATTCACTCATTCAATATTAAACATGCTGAGATGGTTGAAACCCAAACAGGAAAAAGCTTCCTTTATTACTTTTCTTTCAGAATTGCTTGGTCCCAACCCCTAGAAAACATCTTAGGCCGATCAACTACTTTAAATAATAAGAACAGGTCAGGTGGCTCAGCTGGTTGAAGCATCATCCCATGCACCAAAAGGGTTTTGGGTTCAATTTCCATTTAGGGAACATACAGGAGGCAACCAATCAACGTTACTCCCATTGATGTTTCTCTCTCTCCCTTCCTCTCTTCCTAAAATCAATAAACATATCCTTGGGTAGGGATTTAAAAAGAATAACTAACTAACTAACTAACTAAATAAATAAATAAATAAATAAATAAATAATAAGAGCACTCTCACTCTGAAACGGACTCATTGTTTAGCCATTGAAAAGCCAAGTCCAGTCTAGTTCAAGTCGAAACTCCAAATCTAAGCATCTATTGCTTTTTCGGCTCCTTCCTAAACTGAAACTTGAGGCCTGCAATGAGGAAAGGGGCTATGAGCTGCTCTGCCCTTCCTTCATGTCTTTTTCCTATGGGACAAAGCAGAAGAAGGAAGGATTAGAAAAACTAGGAAAGCAACAATGTACTTAGCTAGTGCTGTTTGTGGTTCCCCGTTATCTGTCTCTACGCATCTCTTTGTAAATGGCAGACTCTCAACCTTGCTCCACATGGGGTGCAATGGCAGGTTGTTGGGAGGTGCCTCTACACATCCTCCATACTCTTTAGTTCTCTCAATTCAGGTACTCTGCACAACCCACATGCTTCTTCCTTTCTGATTCTTGTCCCATCAGTTTATCTCAAACCCTCTCCCTACATGAGTTCTCACCTCTTGAGCAAGCTCCCATCAAAATTGTTCTAACTTTGTATCCACTCTCCCAGCCTTGCTTCCTCAAATACTGGGATTGCCATCTTCCTCTTGCTGCCCATGTTCTTCGCCTGCCATGATAGTCACTGCCAACCAACCTTCCACCTTTAGAATGATCTAGTAAGATGTGGGCTTCAGTTCCTATTTCACCTATGTCTCCCCCATGCAGGATCTCCTGAGAATTCTCACCTCCCTCCTTCCCCATGGCTACGCCAAGATGGGACTACAGGATTCTGCATCTCAACAAGCCACCAGCTGGGAAGTAAAAGGCCAGGTGAGGGGAGTGTGGAAGAACAATGGACAGAGGAGAGGAAACACCACAGCAGGTCCCAATAGACTGAGCTCTCTTTTCCCAATGGCTCTCCAATAATCATTTCAAATAGTCTTCCCATAAAGACTGGAAATAGAAGGGATTGATGGCCATTGAAGTTGTTCTAATATCTTCTAGTAATTCTGACATAGGTATGTATAGCATTTCTCTTTAGAATGGGATAAATACCAAAATTCTGTGACTTCAGGAAAAGCCCCTTCAAGCTCCTGTTAAAGTCCATTCATTCACTTCCTTATTTATTTATTCATTCAATGCATTGTTAGATAGTCCATTATTGAGTGTAGCAATGGGAGACCTGACTTGAGGAATCTAGATGGAAGATCTCACTGGGAGAGGACATCTGCTTCCAAGACCAAACTAATTCCACTCTTAGGATGTTCATTTGTACCAGGTCTTTCATGATGCTTTCAGGGCCACACTCTGTATATGGCTTTTTGTCACCTAAAAGGCAGCCACTCCTTGTGTAAGCATTTGGTAGGGCAGTAATTCCAAGATGTAAATAAAACCTCCCCTGTCTCCCTTTCCCCACTGTACCTGTGTCCAGTGCCCAGCTGGTAGACCTCCCACCCTTACTGCCCTAGGGAATGCTGTGAGACCACCAAGCACTCCCTCGTGTCCTCCCTGGCCAACCCAGGAATACAGATACACACATTAGGAGAAACTTGGGGTGGGTGGGGTTGGGAGTGGTGCAGGGAATTCTAAATTGACTGAGTTTAAATGTGAAATGACTAAAGCACCTTCAAGTAACTAAATTTGCCTTCCAATGACTAGATTAAGTTTTATGTATTCAGGAGGAAAGGGGGTGGTTGTCTTGGTTTGAGCTACCCCAAAAGTAGACTATGAGGCAAAGATTTAAGTGCAAGTGCCTTATTTGGGAGGGAGTTTCAGAGAAGACTGGTAAGGGAGTGGGGAAGTGGGACAGGGAAGGGACAGCGGCCCCTGAAGAGTGTGTTGATGAGCAGATCACTGATAGGGACAGCTGGGGCTCAACCTGAGATATGCCTAGAAGCCTGTGTAGAGCACGCCTTGGAGTTCCCACCCACCACTAGTGGGAATAAAGAAGCTGGGTCAGTTAGTTATTGGTTAAATCAGTTTTCAGGTCCTTCCAGCCTGCCCTACCCAACAGGAGTGACCAGAGAAAGCCTCCAGGGAAAGAGGTGAGTTGGAGGCCGTAGGGTTAGCTGAGCTGGAACAAGGAATGCCTGGGGGATATGTGGGCCATCAACAGTGTCCCTACAGAGGCTCAAGATGGCTGTTTGTTTTTAGAAAAAAAGGAAATTCTAATTTTGCATGCCCGAGTTCCATGGCCTGGAAATATGGCTTTAGGGTTACAGCAAAATCGAGTAGAAAATACAGAGAATTTCCACACACCCTCACCTCCACGCATGCACTGCCTCCACCATTATCAACACCCCTCACCAGAGCAGTGCATTTGTTACCACTGATGAACCGATGTTGACACATCAGTATCACCTGAAGTCCATAGGTTTCACTAGGGCTCACGCTCAGTGTTGTACATTCTCTGGGTTTGCACAAACGTACGATGACGTGTATCCACCACTAGAGTATCATACAGACTAGTTCCACTGCCCTAAAAATCCTCTGTACTCCACCTATTCATCTCTCCCTCCTCCAAATCCCTGGCAACCGCCAATCTTTTTACTCTCTCCATAGTTTTGCCTTTTCCAGAATGTCATATAGTTGGAATTAATTAGTATGTAGCTTTTCAGATTTCCTTCTTTACTTAGTAACATGCATGCAAGTTTCCTTCACATCTTTTTATAACTTGATAGTTCATTTCCTTTTAGGGCTGAGTAATATTCCATTGTCTGGATATACCAAAGTTTGTCTATCCACTCACCTACTCACAGACATCCTGGTTGCTTCCAAATTTTGGCAATTATGACTAAAGCTGTTGTAAACATCCATACACAGATTTTTCTGAGACATAATTTTCCAGTTCCTTTCAGTAATGCCAAGCACAACTGCTGGATTATGTGCTAGGACTATGTTTAGTTTTGTAAGAAACTGCCAAACTATCTTCCAATGCCGATGCACCATTTTGCATCCGTGTCGACAACCAGTAAAAGTTCCTATTGCTCCACATCCTCTCCAACACTTAGTGTCAGTGTTCTAGACCTTGGCCATTCTAGTAGCTGTGTGGCAGCATTTTAATTAATTTTATAATGATTTAAAAATTAAATTTTAATGCAATTACGATTTTCATAAAAATGTTTCTTGACATTAAATGTCCTCCCTAAGGGAAAGAGAAAGTCAGCCTGCGCATAAGAATGAAATATAAGAAGTGGTCTGTGGGGAGGGGTAGGAAGGGCCCCCTCCTTCCCCTGCAGCAGGCTCCACCTTCCGCCTCATTCCCTGTCTTCCTCTCCCGTCCTTCCCTCCTCCCACCGCCACTCAGAGGTTAACCGCTACAGCATGCTTACCGTGTGCCAGACTCAACGGACATTTGATATCATGACTGTGTTATACCCCAGAACGTCCCAAAATGTTTGAAAGCACCTTTAAATAGAAACTGAATGTACTATAAGTGCAGTTGGGAACGGCGCTGGCTCCATAAGGAGACAGGGAAGACAGATGCCACAGGAAGACTGTGCCAGGTAGACAATTTAGCAACATGATTCCATTCCAGGAGCCTCTGCTATTTGTGGGCAACATTAAGTCACTGAAACTGCTGAATTTGATCTGCTAGGAAGTAAGCAGTGTTCGTATGGACGTTCTTGTGCTGCCAAGGAAGCTTTCCTGGCTTGTGAATCAGGAAAGCCTGGAGAGTTCAGTGGCAGGTCAGTGCGGCTAATTCACCAGCTCCCCAGATGGAGTTGGGTGGCAATGGGGGCAAGCTCAGAGAAATCTTCAATTTGTTAACCTTTTCAACTTTAAAAATGAGTGTAAAGAAACTCAAGGACATATACAAGGATGCGTATATACAAACAGACACCCATACAGGGTTCTGTGGTAGTTACTTTATAAAAATAGGATCATATTACACAAGCTTCACTACATGCAGCTTTTCTCACTCAAGAGTACGTGGCAAAATATCTCCCAGTCATCTGTGCAGCTCTGACAAGCACCTTTCAATGACTGCTCCGTACTCTGTACTCCGTAGCGTGGCTCCGCCGTGTTAAGCATGCCTCTGTGGCACTTTTATTCCTAGTTTTCTTTTGGCACAAGAAACAATGTTGTGATAAACATCGCTGTACTAATATTCTTTTGTATGAACTGGTGGTTTTAGTTCATGGGATAGATTTCCAGAAGGCGTGACAAAAGTAAATGTATTTTTAAATTGTTGTTTCTTTTTATTCAGGAATAACAGTAAAGTACACAATTCTTAAGTGTATGACTCAATAAATTTTTAAGGGTACATTTATATATTTTCAAATAGTGATAGATGTTGCCAGATTGCTGTTTATAATTCACATTTCCACCACAATGAGTGAGTGTGAGAGATATCCTCACATCTCTGCCAGTGATTTTTTTCCCCAAAATGTTAGGTATAAAATGATAGTCATTGTTATTTTAATGTTCATAAATGGAACTATAGATATGTAAGTTCTTAGGTCTGGTTTTTCTGCACTTGGCATAAATTTCTGGAGGTGTGTCCGGGTTGTTGTGTGTGTGATCACCCTTTCTGAGGCGGTAGTAGTCCGTGGCATGGGTGCACCTCGGCTTCTTCAACCTTTCACCCACTGAAGACACTCCGGGTTGTTTCCAGTTTGGGGCTATTGCCAAAAAGGCTGTTTTCATTTCTCTGAGATAAATGCCCAGGAGTGCCATTGCTAGGTCATAATGTAGTTGCCTATTTAAATTTTAAGACACTACCAAACTCCTTTCAAGAGTGGCTGTGACATTTTACATTCCCAACATTATATGGGTGGTCTAATTTTTCTGAATCCTCACCAGTATTTGGTGTCATCACAGTTTATTTTAAGCATTCTGGTAAGTGTAGAGTGATACCACATTGTGGCTTAGGCGTGATTTGAGAGTAGGAATCCCAAGCTGTCATGGGCTCACACAGCTTGTCCCCCATCCAGCCTGCCCACTCAGCTCAGCACTCACAGGTCCCCAGCCAGGCCAGGGGTATACTCTGCTCCATACAGCACGGTGGCCAGGAATTGCAGGTGCCTGTCTTGCCTCTCCTGGGGGCTGGGGGCTGCTGTCCTTCCTTAACACCTTCTTTCTCCTGTATACTCGGAGATGAGGCTGATCACGCTTGTTATCCTTCCAGCAATGTAGCTCCTTCAAGATTAAAGGAAATGAAAATCTCAAAGACACGTTACACATTTCCCTGCTTCTCCACATTTTATTGAGGCCTCAGGATCACTCATGGGCTTATCCATGCCACAGATATTTGTTGTGGCCCTTTATCCAAAACTGAGGCTGTACACCGAAGTGTGGTGTAATACGATGGTTGAGGTTACCTGGGAATGCCAACGGGAGCCATGCTGCCTAGGCTTAAAGTCTCAGTGCTCACCTTCTGGCTTACGGCCTTGGAAAAAGTACCTAGCTCCTCAGTGCCTCAGTTTCCCCATGGCTCATGAAATTGTTGCAAGGATTAAACTGAGATAATTCTTATGAAGGGCCTAGCACAGTGCCTGGCACATAGTAGGACTCAATAAACTGGCTAAGATGATGGCCATTTTGGGGTGCTCAATCAGTGCAGGGTGCAGCTTCAGCAGATGTACCTGAATGATGTCTTTTAACTCTCACAGTGGCCCCACGGAGTAGATGCCAAACTTTTATTAAAAATGGAACTGAATCTTGCAGGCACTCTACTGTGTGATGGACATTGTGTTAGGTGATGCAAAGAGAGGGACTGAGACATCCTCAGCGCTAACAAGTTTGTGAAAGAGACAGAAAGAACAGATCAGTAACCATTGAGAGTGACAGGTGAGTGGAAGTGAAAGCATAGAGCATGGCATCTGTCTGGGGGCCACAGAGCCATTTATCAGCCAATCCATCCTTCCTTCTCCTGCAACGACCCCAACCACACCTTAGGTCCCCATGGCCCTGTGCTCCTGTTTCTGGCCCTTCTACAATAGTACGTTCCAGCGGCCCAGTTTTCCCTCCGGGTAGCCGTCTCACTCTGTCTCGGTGACGCCGACCTTTGGGTAGGTCTTGCCGTCCAGCAGAGCAGCACCTCACCACTACCTTCCTCTCCTTCCAAGAGGGTCTTGGCTCTTCTTGGCTCTCTACTCTTCCAAACAAATTTTCAAAGCAGCTCTCTGGGGTCCAGCATAGATTTTTTGGAATTTTTTTCAGGATTACATTGTATTTATGGCTCAATTCTGAGGGGAAAAAATTGACATCTTGATGACATTGCATTTTCCTCGTCACAAACAGGGCATTTCTCTGCATTTGTTTAGATATTAATATCTTCCGATAAAATGTTATCATTTTTTCAACAATGTCTTGCTTTGACAAGTAAAAATTCTGAGTTTACTTGGAAAGCCTCCTGATGTTAATATCCAAAGTGCTCCTATAGTTAACACTGATTTTCATTAGTAATTGGCTGTTGCTTTAGGACTTCAAGAAGAGCTCTTTGGTCTAAGTTCTCATCAGTGAGGAGCAAAGGCTGAGAGGAAACATCATCCCCAGGAGGTTTTTAATTAGTTAATTTTCTCATTCACTTCATCAAGGGGAAAAGAACATCCTCACTGCTTAGGCAGTGCTCCAGGATTTAAACAGGTTTTCAAAAATTATATTCTTCCACTTGTCCAACAGACACTTACACTCCATGTGCTCAGCACCATGCTGGAGGCTACCAGGGAGTGGGTGGGAAATGGAATATATTGTAGCTGGTCCCTGCTCTTCCAGAATTTACAGCATCCCTACAGAGACAAGTCATTATTGAGTCATTCCAGATTCCACAGTCCAGAACTTCAAGCATCCCAACCGCTGATTTCAGTTTGTTCTTCCCATTTGGCCCAAGGCAACATGATAACACTGCCTGAAAATATGGTTTATCTTCGTCCCCACAACATACTTTCAAAAAAATATTGCCATCTGCACCCCTTTTTTATGGAACAATGGTTCCCCTTCTTCCTTATCCTCTCCTTCATAGGAAAGGAGCTGAGGGCCCCCTCAATTTAATTCACCGATTGTTTTTTTTTCTCCTTAACATGTGTGAGTTTCTTGTATTAGGTTAGGTAGTATTTCTACCATAAGCCTTCATTTCTACCTGGAGAACAAAAGACTTTCCTTGCTCCTAAAGGAATTTTGTGTCAGTATTTGAGGAGATAGTTTTTGGACGAGGGGGCTTGACAAAGGGGAAGAGAGGACTTGAAAGCTAGTGACCATGTACAGCCCTGAAGGAAAAAGATGAAAGTTGCCCCACTTGCACTAATAAAATAATAAGCCTAGATTACGGGATACAGGAAGAGGGGTGCATATCCCCTCTTGAGAGTCTGTATCAATTTAGGATAAATTTTTCTGTTGCTACGAAAAATGTCATTGGAATTTTTATAGGAATTGCACTGAATCTGCAGATTGCTTTGGATAATATTGACATCTTAACAATATTGAGTTTTCCAACCCATGAACACAAAAAAATCTCTTTTCATTTATTTCTTCTTCCTTAATTTCTTTCAATAATGTTTTGTAGTTTTCAGCATAGAAGTCTTTAACCTCCTTGGTTAGGTTTATTCCTAAGTATTTTATCCTTTTTAATGCTGTCATAAATGGAATTGTCTTCCTTTTCTTTTTGAGTTGTTTATTGTTTTCCCAAATTTTTATAGAATATTGTTTTCCCAGCTTTTTAAAGATTTTATTTATTTATTTTAGAGAGGGGTAAGGGAGGAAGGAGGAGAGGGAGAGACACATTAGTGTGTGTGAGAGGAACATTGGTTGGTTGCCTCCCGCACACCATCAACTGGAGACCTGGGCACGAGCCCCGTCTGGGAACCTAACTGGCGACTTTTCGGTCTGCAGACCGGTGCTCAATCCAGTGCTGTTTCTCCAAATTTTTATTTTAAGTAAGTCAGAGGAAAGTTGGTAGAGGATCCATTTACATTTCTTTAATCAACACAATAATAATGGAAACTTTCAAAATGTTCTATTTATTTTATTCCAAAGAAATTTTGTTTTTCAATGCTGAAACAACATTTTCACTTTGATAGTATAGATTGTGTTCATATACTATTACTTCTATTTATTATAAAAATTTTTATTATGAAAATTTTAAAACATACAGAAAATTGGGGGGGGGATAGTGCAGTGATCTGCCATCTGCTCATTATCTAGACTTAATCATTCTTAACATTATGCCAGACTTTCTTCATGTAACTTCTTGCCAAAGTATTACATAAATTATAGAAAATGACATTTTATCTCATATGGTTTCACATGCATCTCTAAGAATAAGGACTTTCCCTAAATAACCATTATACAATTATTATAGCTAACAAAATAAACAATAATGCCTTCATATTGTTACAGAACAACAAGGAGGGGCCAAAGGCAATATACTATTACTGAAAGGAACCTCCCAGGGTCGTTATGTCCGCCGCCTTATGGGAAAGACATCTCTCAATGCCAGAGATTTGTGAAAAGGAAAGAAAATGTTTATTTAATGCTATACAGACTTAAAGTAGTGACCTAATGTCTTCATCAAAATCCCAAAGTCCCTTAAAACACCCACAAACACACACATTCCTTCCTTCCCCCCTTTGCCCAGTCTGGGGTACCACATTTCAGGAAAAGAAATAGAAGTCCGTGGCTCAGGCAACCCCCTGGTTCTGCCCAGTAATCCGTGCTCGGCTAGTAGGCGTCCCTTGGTTCCCGGCACCATCAGCCGTGCTGGGTGGTGGTTCCCTCTTCTAAAGCTGCAGAGGTCCCCACTCTGGCAAAGTGGCATGGTTCTCTCTGCACAATGGCTGCAAGAGTCCTCACTCTGCCAAAACCGCATGTTTTTTCTTTCTCTTGCCACAGCTGAGTGGTCCTCTCTGCACAATGGCCATGGGAGTCCCCACTCTGGCAAAGCTGTGTGGTTCTCCCTCCACTACCCCAGCCGAGTGGTACTGTTACAGGGTGCAGCCAAGAGGGGGGGGACCCCAAATGGACATTTAAAATGGGTTCCAGAACTCAAGGTGTTCAGAAAATACTAGGATGTCTTTCCCCCACCCCCAGGTGTGGGTGGAGGAAGGAGACAAATGGAGCAGGCCCATTGAGAGCTGTTTTGCATAGCAACAGCTCTGCAGCCAACCTCTGGGGTGTGGTC
>PVIA01006503.1:0-96614 GCA_004024845.1 Tonatia bakeri
TCCCACCACCTTTTAATCATCAAAACAAGCATATAAGGAAAGATAGAGGGGAAATCTAGCCACAATAAACCTTTTGACTTAAAAGGTGATAGACAGTTTTATTAAATTTTATAGGATATAGGCCATTCTTGACTTTCTCATGTCTTATTCTATTTCTATTTGGTTAATTCTGAAAGTTCCTTTTTGAAGCTGCTGCATGATAAGGGGAAATGTGGGCAAAATCCTTTGACAAGCTGGTGGAGTAGTGACCTGTTTTGTTCCTTAGTAAATAAACACCAGGAAGGTCTGCTTCTAGCTAAACTTTCCATGAAATTTAGACTGTTATAAGGCACTTAAACTCCAATCTTATTGACCATTCTAATGCCATGTTCATAATAAGCCCCTGTATAAGGCAATGGGGGATCTGGAACCCTCTGGAGACTATTAACCCCTCTTTGGGGATACCATAATTTACCATTAATCCAATATGCTACCCAGGGGTATCCCTGGGCCATGGGTAGGGGTCTATATAGTTTTTTCTTATTTTCTTGGAAGTTGCTTTGTATCTGAGGGTAAGGAACAGGCGTGGGAAAGTCTACCAATGATTCAGCCTGTTATGACTGATTTATGAATTCTTTCATGGGAACAATTGAGGATAATTTCTTACTCAGGTGTATAAACACCTTGTTTACACGATTTGGGCATGATTCAATATTCTGGGGAGAACTAGTTGTCCCTTCAGAATTTCCCTCAAAATCAATCATTGACTGGCTTCGAGCCTCTCTTTCTTCATGGCCTATTCTTATATGAATCAGGGTGCAAAGCAAGACCATGAATAATATCAACAAGAAATTATTAAGAGCAATCCCAGGAAAATTACCGCCCCCCTTTTGTATGCCACGTTCTCTTCCAGGAAGATGGATTCCTTGAATTCCTTCTTTCCACGTCCTGGACCTTGTCAGACAACATGGTTGGAAGAGGACGTGGTATTGACCTAATAAATGAATTTGGTAAAATAGTGAGATACAAAGTCAATATCTAGAAACTGAAGGCATTTTTGTATACCTACAATGAAACAGCAGAAGCAGAAATCAAGAAAAAATATCATCCAATATGGCAAAAAGAAAAATAAAACACCTAGGAATAAACCTAACCAAAGAGATACAAGACCTGTATGTAGAAAACTACACAACACTGAAGAAATCAAGGAAGACACAAACAAATGGGAGCATATACTGTGTTCATGAATCAGGAGAATTAACATCATCAAAATGCCCATACTACCCAAAGCAATTTACAGATTCAATACAATACCTATTAAAGTATCAATGGCATATTTCACAGATATAGAACAAACACTTCAAAAATTTATATGGAACCATAAATGACCCTGAATAGCTGTGGCAATTTTGAGAAAGAAGAGCAAAGTAAGGAATCACAATACCTGATACCAAACTGTATTACAAGGCCACTGTAATCAAAATGGCCCAATACTGGCATAAAAACAGGCACATGGAACAATGGAATAGAACAGAGATCCTAGAAATATATCAAAGACTCTATGGTCAATTAATATTTGACAAAGGAGGCAGCAACATAAAATGGAGTAAAAATAACCTCTTCAACAGATGATGTTGGGAGAACTGGACAGCTACATGCAAAAAAAAAAAGGAAACTCAAGCACCAACTTACACCATACACAAAAATAAATTCAAGGTGGATAAAAGATTTAAATATAAGCTGTGACACCATTAAAGTCCTAGAGGAGAACAGAGGCAGGAAAATCTCCGATATTTCACACAGCAATATTTTTATTGATATGTCCCCTAGAACAAGGGACATAAAGGAAAGAATAAACAAATGGGGTCTCACCAAAATAAAAAACTTCTGCACAGCTAAAGAAAACAGTATTAATATAAAAAGAGAACCAATTGTTTGGGAAAACATATTTGCCAATGATACCTCAGAAAATGATTTAATCTTGAAAATATATAAAGCACCCACACAACTCCACTCTAAGAAGACAAGCAACCCAGTAATGAAATGGGTAAAGGACTTGAACAGACACTTCTCCGAGGAGGACGTATAGAGGATCCAGAGACACATGAAAAAATTCTCAGTATCGCTAGCTATCAGAGAGATGCATATTAAAACCACAATGAGATACCACTTCACACTGGTCAGAATGGCCATCATAAACAAAGCAACAAACAACAAGTGTTGGAGAGGTTTGTGGAGAAAAGGGAACCTTAATGCACTATTAGTAGGATTGCAGACTAGTACAACCACTATGAAAAATAGTATGGGATTTTCTCAGAAAACTAAAAATGGATTTGCCTTTTGACCCAGCAATTCCAGTGCTAGGATTATATCCTAGGAGCCCTGAAACACCAATGCAAAAGAACCTATGCACCCTAGTGTTCATAGCAGCACAATTTACAATAGCCAAGTGCTGGAAGCATCCTAGGTGCCCATCGGTAAATGACTGGATCAAAAAATGATGGTACATTTACACAAAGGAATTTCATGCAGCAGAAAGAAAGGAGCTCCTACCCTTTATCACAACATGGATGGAACTGGAAAGCATTATGCTAAGTGAAATAAGCCAAGTGGTGAAAGACAAATACCACATGATCTCACCTAAAACAGGAGCCTAAACACCAAAACAAACAAGCAAAATATAACCAAGGACACTGAAATAGAGAAGAGGCTGGCAGTGACCAGAGGGGAGAAGGTAGGGAATTTCAGGGGAAAAGGGGAAGGGTTTACAGGAACAACTATAAAGGACACATGGAGAAAAACTGAAGGGGTGATGAAAATGGGAGGGGAGTGGGGAGGACTGTGAGGGTGGGCTGGGATGGGAGTAAAAGACAGAAAACTTTACTTGAACAACAATTAAAATTTTAAAAAAAATTTAAAAAGATACACAATTTCAAAAAAAGACAGAATATACAAATGATGAAATCACAGGGCAGAATTCACAAGTTAGTTTAAATGAATGGCAAAAATAAAACTAATTTTAATGATGGAGAAGAAGCCATGGAGATTCATAAAATTTCTGTGAAGAACACAAAATACTGGGTATTTTTTATCTTACAAAACAAAATAAATAAATTAAACTGTATGTACCCTTATGCCTATGGATTTAGTTCTCAATAACGTCATATTCACAATCTCAGTGTTTAGACCTTTGTCACCTGTGTATCATCCCCACACAGTGTGTGAGTATTAAACACCTTTTTACCCTGAGGATCAGAAGTTCTGTGATGCAACAGGTATCTGTTTCTATTAAAACATTGACAGTTTTACTAAATTGCATATTTCACTCTTTCCTACCCCAACATCAACCTTCAGTTCCTAGAAATTGATTCTTAGAAGGTGAATGTAGTTGATTTTGAGAAGATACTAAAGACAGATAAAATGAGAGACAAGGGGAAAATTGAGACACTGTTAAAGAACAATCAACAATCAGACTGGGGAAGAAAATAAAACAGAGAATCATTGCAGAGGCCATATATGAAGGGGGATCCCCCAAATGGAATTTTCTTCTGGAAAGAAAGCCCCTTGTAATACTGGTTGTGCTGGGTGAGTGTTCTAGGAACCCATCTGTATTGGTGTATCAATTGGCATTTTGTGGGGCTGTATTTGGCTCAGTGAAATTTTTTTAAATACTCTCTTAACAGGTTTTCCTATTTCATGATGGGTGATTTATGAGCACACATGCCACACTGCATTAAGTGTTCAGCAGTTATTGAACTACCCTTCCTGTATGCCTGATCTTAACCAGAGTGACTTATTTTTGTTTCCCCAAATGAAAAATGTCCTCAAAGGGAAACATTTTGCAGATGTGGAAGACGTGAATCAAAAAAATGGCAAAGCATTAAAAGGCATCAAAATTGATGAGTTCAAAAACTGTTTTGAGCAGTGGTAAAAAAAAATCTCAGTAGGCATTAATGCATCAAATAGAGAGTGCTTTGAAGACTACTGAAGTTTAAACATGTAAGGACAAATACACAGTTTTTATAAAAAGATTAAATTTTGTCTTAGGTTAATAAATCCAACCATTGCAAGTCTCAGTTTCATTGTTTGAAAACTGGGAAATAATAAACTCCTATAGTTAACATACTAAGACAATGTTTGTAAATTCCAAGTAGAGTGTCTGACAATGGCAAATTATTAATAATTAATAATTATTGTTCATATTACAGAAAATATTCAACTTGAATATATAACAATGTATATGATATTAAAAAAATACCATACCCTCAGAAAAAATTAGAAGTGGTATGTTTGTGCACACGTGTATGTATATACATATATGCAATCTATTTCCAGAAGAAGCCCAACCATTGCGAATATAATGAAAATGGTTTGTGAGACATCAATGTAAACTGACAGTCAAGGAGAGTGCACTGGAATGCCCATGGGTGAGCAACAATAACTTCACTGTACTAGTCAGTGGGGGCAGTAAACACTGTTGAGTGAGCATGTATACTATGCGGATCTCCCATTCAAAATGACTGAGTGAGTAGAACAATGAATCTGCATCAAATTTTGCACTAAGATTGAACATTCCTCTGCAGAAACTATTAGGATGATTCAGAAGGCTACAGCTATGGGTAACTGGTGATGGACAGCTTCATCATGACAATGCACCTGTTCATGCATTACATCTTGTGAACAGCTTTTTAGTGAAACATCAAATCACCCAGGTGATTCAACCCTGCTACAACCTAGACTTTACACCTTGTGACTTCTGGATTTTCCCAAAACTAAACTCACCTTTGAAAGGGAAGAGATTTCAGACCATTGATGAGATTCAGGAAACTATGATAGGGCAGCTGATGATGATTGGGAGAACTGTGTGAGGTCCCCAGATGCCTACTATGAAGGGGACTGAAGTGTCATTGTCCTATATTCTTGTATCTTCTATCTTCTTCAATAAATGTCTCTATTTTTCACAGTACATGGCTGGATACTTTCTGGATAGACCTCACATACATATGTATTTGTGTATACATATATACATGCACATAATGTGCATGTATATATGTATACACAAATACACATATTCCCTCCCAAAGAAGGTCCTAAACCACTGAAAGTATAGATGTTTTGCATTGTTATGATATGCTGATTTACTAACAAGTGCATTTATGAAGCCACTTTTCTTTTAAATGAGTTTCAAATATTTATTACCAAAGAAGTTTTATTTTCCTGAATTATAAAGAAGTGTAAATATTCTTTTCTAAACATTTGGTGGTGGGGGTATCTGAAAGTATTCCAGAGGAATAATGAAGTCAAGCCCTCATTCAGACGTTGAAGTAAAAGAACATGATCAGGAAATAACTGGGTTACTAGTGTGAATATTCACAACTGCAAACAAAAAGGGCAAAGAACCCTTTGATATCCAGGGACATGAGAACTATGAGTAGCCCTCATGACTGTCAAAGACTGAGAGTGCACAGGACCAATCTGTCTTGAGTATTTTTCTTGTTAGTTAATATATTTTCTTGGCTTTGATGGCTTTCCTTAGGCAAAAGTCTCTCCTTAGTGACAACAATAAGAGAAAAAAAAGTAAGGAAAGGGGGAGGAGAGGAGCATGCTGGAATTAAATTCACATTTAGAAATCAAACTGCCATTCAAAATAGGCATAAACTCAGAGGAACTTAATAATTTTAACCCATTAAATTTGATAAAAACTTGTGTCACCAAAGAGATTACTACAATGAGGAACTAATAAGTCCATGATGTAATTAGCTGAGTAACAATGATAGCATATATGACCTGGGCATTTTAAATGAATATGTAAATCAACTTGGAGACAATTCAGAATGGAATATTGTTCTCGATGTCATTTCAGCTTTATCTTCATAAGTGTATTTATTGAGTATTTATTGCATGATAATCATGGCTCTTGACACTATGTGTAATGAGTATGTGGGTAAATCTGTTAAGCAGACACCATGATTTTGTGTCTTCTTGTCTAAAACTTCAAGCATGTGGTGTGGCTCATAACTCACACTCAAAAGCTGTTTGTTAAATTAATGTAAAATAGAGTTACTGTCTCTATAAGCATGCAGTCAGATGGCAGAAGAAAACATAAATATATGTAAGAAATAGCACACAAAGTATGTACTTATAAAAGGTGAAAGCAGTGAGTGCCAAGGTTTGGGATAATCACCTGCACTCAAAGGTGAGAGTAAGGAACACAGACTGTGGTGTAGCAAGAACAAATGTCCAAAAGACTGAGTGGTTTGTGCTCAACAGACAAATTTAAGAGATCAGCTGGATGGAAGATCTCTGGAGGTAAGAAATGGTAGACACAGATAGCTACAATGGGACTATATCAGAAACTTTGGATTTTATCTTTTTGGGAACTGGAGCATTTAAATATGGAGCTGTAAAATAGATAAGTTACAGTATAAGAATATTAGGGGCAAATAGGAGATTGCTTATTTAACACAATTCAATAGTTAAATCAAGTGATACATATATAAGGATTTAAAGGTATCTTTAGTGGATGAATTTTAAAGGAAAACAGACATAAATTTTTATTTAAACATGGATTGAAATATTTCTAGCTATATAACTCTGTAAAAATAGTTTCATTTTTCTGAATTACAGTTCCTTCATCTGTAAATGGACATGAAACTTCACAGCAGAATGTCTAACAGCACAGAAGATATTAGATGCTCAGTAATGTTAATTGTGTTCCCTTCACCTGATCATATCCCAGGTAATTTGACCCTTGCCAAAGATTCAGCCCACAGAAATCTTTGAAATCAACCCTGTGTGAAATTTTCATTGAGAAAAGTTAGTACAGTATTCAGGTGACTTGGCACTTTCACAGTTTTACTCTCTCACTTTTGGTATGTGCATATTTTTCTTTATTCTTTTTTCTCTGGAAACCACAAACACACTCAGCACAGACACACACATTATACTCATTATTCAAAAATACTACCCAGATGATTTGCATTTGTGACAGGAATGCCTTCACAGATAGGTGATGACTGCCTTTTTTTCTCTCTCCAAGGCCATAGAAAGTGATAACTATTATAGAATATCTTTCAACTGAGAAGGTAATGTCTCACAACCTTCCATCCCTAAGCAGAGGAGTGCATTTTCTGCTTACTTTTTTTCTCCCTCAAGAAATTTAATATCTCTGCAAGGAGGAGCAGCTTTATTTACATACAAAAAATAATGATATTTCTTTTCTCAAAGTAAAAAGAAAGATGGTATAGCAGAAAGAACACAAGATTTGGACAGATAGTCTTGACTTCAAGTGCTTTGCAACTGAATGCGAGATATAAAATGTTAAAATAAGTTTTAAAAAAGTTGGGCTTTTGAGCCTTGGTTTTCCCCTTGCTAAAAAGTGGAGAAGTGATAAATTCTGCTGTGCAGTTATTGGATTATGTGAGACATCTTATGTAAAATTTATCACACAGTATCGATGGCATTACAATCTAAATTGGCCTTGGTTGATTGTAATGCCATCTACCTATACAACAAAAATACTTTCCTTTAGCAGAGTGAAGATAGGTGATTTCTTACAGTTGCTTATTAGGCTCCCATAGATTCTCAGTGCAGCTGAAGAATTATCCATAAGGTACACATAAATATTACTCAAACAGGGTCATATTAAGACTGAGATTCCCACTCAGGTCCCACCCCTGTCCTGTGACTCCCCTTTTCACTTATCTCTCCTGTAGTTCATGATCTCTCTTCCAGAAATTTCTTGCTATTTGGGTGAAAAGGTAGAAGAATGGCTGAACATGGGAGAAAAGCTTCTCAAATGTTCCATTACTTTTTGCTATAAAATTGTGACTTAGGATAATCAAAACAATTCTTTAAAGAGTCATCAATATGTCTCTTCAAAAGAAATCCAACTTAGTAGAGGTAAAGTGAAACTTGGCTTTAAAATGTTTATTCATCATTTAATTGTTATTTACCATTTAATAGGCAACAGAAGTATAATAGACATCACATAAATCTTTATTATACTCATAATATTTGCAAGTTTTGTACTCAACAAAATTGGGAAATTGCACTCCACATACTGACTGTATTTCATATCATTCAAGAACAAAATTTTTAAATTAAACTACCTTTGTTTAAATCACTAACTCTTCCACTTATGACCCATGTGGCTTTGAGCAATTTCTTTAACCTCTGTGCTCTCTTTTCTTTACCTATAACATGCACATGATAATGGAACCTACCTCACTGGATGTTTGTGATTATTAAATGTATTTATACAAACAAAGAGCATAGAAGTGCCTAGTCTAAAAAATGGGAGAAAAGCATAAAATGTAGTAAAAATAGCTTCTTCAACAAATGGTGTTGGAGATCTGGACAGGTACATGCAAAAAAAAAAAAAATGAAACCTGACCATCAACTTACACCATACACAAATTAAATTCAAAGTGGATAAAAGACTTAAATATAAGTCACAACATTATAAAAATCCTAGAGGAGAACAGATATCTCAGAAAATCTCAGATATTCTATGCAGCAATATTATCACTGGTATGTCCCCTAGAGCGAGGGACATAAAGGAAAGATAAACAAATAGAATCTCATCAAAATAAAAAGCTTCTGCATGGCTAAAGAATATAGCAGTAAAATGAAAAAGGAACCAACTACATGGGAAAAATGTATTTGCCAATGATACCTCAAACAAGGGTTTGACATCCAAAATATATGAAGAACTCACATGACTGCACTCCAGGAAGACAAACAACTCAATTAAAAATGGTGGAAGGATCTGAACAGACATTTCTCCAAGGAGGACATACAGAGGGCTCAGAGACATATGAAAGGATGCTTGGCATCATTAACCATCAGAGAGATGCAAATAAAAACCACAATGAGATACCACTTCACACCAGTCAGAATGGCCATCATAAACAAATCAACAAACAACATATGCTGGTGAGGTTGTGGATAAAAGGGAACCCTAGGGCACTGCTGTTGGGAATGCAGATTGGTGCAGCCACTGTAGAAAACATGGAATTTCCTCAGAAAACTAAAACTGGAACTGTATTATGACCTGGCAATTCCACTGCTAGTATGATACTCTAAGAATCCTGAAACACCAATTCAAAAAACCTATGCACCCCTATGTTCATAGCAGCACAATTTATAATAGCCAAGTGCTGGAAGCAACATAAGTGCCCATCAGTAAATGAGTGGATAAAAAAAGTATGGTACATTTATACAATGAAATGCTACACAGCAGAAAGAAAGAAGGAACTCCTACCTTTTGTGACATCATAGATGGAACAGTTATGCTAAGTGAAATAAGTCAGGTAGGCGGTAAAGGACAAATCCTATATTATCTCACTTATAAGTGGAACTTAATCAACAAAACAAGCAAACAAAATATAACCAGAGACATTGAAATAAAGAACAAACTAACAGTAATTAGAGGGGTTGGAGGAGGGAGATAATGAAGGAAAATAGGAGAAGGGCCATCAAGGAACCATGTATATAGGACCTGTGGACAAAGCCAAAGGGGGTAGGTTCAAGGGTGGAAGGTGCTGAAGGGTGGGATGATGTGGGGGACCCCATCCAGCAGTGACCCCCAGAGTCATGGATGAAATGAGGCTACCAATGCAAGATCTGTTTGGGGAGAAAAGGCTGGTTAATCTCTCAGAGGAGAAGAGCCTGGATGTCCTTTCTCTTGAGGCTTTTATTGCGAATGATATGTGCAGGGGTATACAGCATGCATTCAAAGCTCATCAATCAATGTTTAAAGGCTGTAGTTATAGAAAACAGATATTATCTATAGATAACAATTGAGGAAACACAGAGATCTGCCTCAGGTCAGGGCCTGTTAGATATGCTGACACCAGAGGCTTGTTAAGGAGTGGTTCATGAGATTTGGAGTTCACTCCTTCTGCTTTGGATTTAGATATCTGATTCATGGCAACAGGGCTATACAAAGCAAAGAAAGCCTCAAGGGGTATAATGCATTCTTTAGGCTTGATTTCCCACGTGAACCCTCAGTGCTAGTGTCGGGGGTCATGCCTGCCTCCCAGCATTCCCAGCCTTCTGATCAAGACTTACAGGCCCTATTCAAGGCTTGGCTTGTGAGGGGCTACAATTCCTGATACCACACAAAGTGGTCCCCAACAGGGAGGGGGACATGATAAGGGGAAATCAAGACAACTCTCCTATAATTAACCCTTTAATGGTTAATGAGTGTTAATGGCTTGATTATTTCTTATTATTTATTTAATGTTAATTACCTCACTAATTAAATAAATGGATTTAAACTAAATATTTTAACTAAAGGTTCTTTGAATTTATTTCATGACTTTTTAAAAAATTTAAATTGATGACAGAGAAAAAGAGACAGAAACACTGATTTTCATATTCACTTACTTATGCATTCATTGGTTGCTTCTTGTATGTGCTATGACTGGGGATTGAACCCATAGCCTTGGTGTATCAGGATGATGCTCTTACCTATTGAGCAACCTAGCCAGGGCCTGACTTTTCTTCTAGCCCCAACTCTAATTAGTGTTCCAGTCAAATAGTGAGTCTCCTTTGCCCTTTACTCATATTGTTTCCACATTTTCAGTGCTAGACTTTCTTCTTGCTGGCTGGAATGGTCACTAAAACTTTTCTTCAAATATAATTCATTTACAGACTCCATGAGTCACCCCAATTTTTAAGATATCCCTTGATAATTCATGATTAAAATCATCTTTTCTCTCTTGCTACACAGTACCTATTAAACAAATATTGCTGTACATTTAAAATGTCCCAGTGGGATACAAAGATAATAAAACTGAATCTCTGTCTCCCAGAAATAATGTCAGATAATGGATATAAATAACAACTACAATATAATGAAAAGAGGAATGATAGGTAAGAAAGTATGAGAGTTCAGTGGAGAAGTGCAACCTCCACTAATTAATTAACATGTAAGGATATGACTTTCTGATGCTAGGTGTCTGTCATGAATGGTTTTTTGTTTTGTTTTGTTTAGAGCTGCTATGTGTGAGAACTATAGGTTAAACTTTATTAGATATTCTTAGGAAAATGTTATAAAGATAATGAGAAGCAGAAGCACAAAAAAACAGGGGATGTCTCAATCCTAAAGAATATTAAGATTAAGCATCAGGAGAAAAGGAGGTCATCAGTGTAGATGTGACATTATGCCAGTAATGAGCTCAGAAATCAAGCAGTTTTGTCTATGTCCACCAAGCCTCTAGGAACCTGCACCCATTAAGTGAACAAACCCACACTACCCTGGAAAATGAGACAGGAGGCCCCATAACCACTGTCATCCCCAATGAGACCCAACTCCCAGTCACTCTGCCAGTTGACCAAAAAAAGAAGAGCAAGCTCAGCTGAAATCAGTGAAGCCTGGTACATATCCATAGAACTGCCCAGCTCTCTTATGAACTTATTAACAATAATTAAATATTATTTGTTATTTAAGCCACAAAGTTGAGAGGTAGTATGTTATTCAGCAAACAGTAAACACTAATTTATACACTTGGTTGATAGTTAAAGGGACTTAAAGTGGGAAGGGATGATGTAATAATAATTATTAATAGCTCAACAGTTACTAAGCACTTACTATGTATGAATTACTATATGTATATCTACTGAGTATTACCATATGTGTGTGTGTGTGTTTGTGTAAACCACCATGGATGGTAAAAATATTATTCTTCTGCTTTTCACAAATTAGGAATCTGAGACCTGAAAGTAGTTAAGAAAAAAGACCAGATCAGAACTGGTACAAGTGTGTGTTAGAATGCTCATTTAATGTACTTCTCATGGGACGTGTCTGGCTTCTAAAGGAGTCATGTTAGGGATGATCCTCTCATCCATCTATCATCCATCACAGCTTTCATTCTAGTTTCTTGTTCTGGTTTCTTAATCAAAAGAGAGGTGCTGATGAATGTTTCAAGGCCAACAGCAAACCATAGATGATTTTGGAATAGGCTTTTCTTGAGTTTCTTCAATAAATGGTCACACAGTTAGAAATGTCCTGCTGATGCCCAAGACAACTCCAAGTGTTTATCAAGGTAGTTCTGGATTTCTGAAATAATCAGGCAATAATAGTGCCTTTTCTCACAAGTAGAAACTTTCATATCTTACAAGTTACCCCAACATTCAAAAATTAATGTTTTCTTTACTTTTTAATAAGTAACCAATTTAGTAAGGTGATAGTTGATGTTTGTTCAAATGAATTTTCCATGGATATCCTTTGATTATGTTAATTTATTTTAATGAGGTTTTTTTAAGGTATAATTTTATATAGATGTTCAGTTTCATCATTTTGATAAATTTTTATGATCATGTAACCACCCATACAATCAACATATAGAATATTCTTATCAACCCCAAATGTCCTAAATGCTCTTTTGTATCCAATCCCCTTTGCTCATTCCAGCTCTGGGCAAACACTGATGTAATGTCTGTCCCTATAGTTTTGCCTTTTCTAAAATGTCACATAAACAGAATCACGTGGTAGTTGCTTTATCTGTTTTCCCCCTTTTACTGAGCACAATGCTTTAAAAATACATCCACATTATTACATAGATCAATCATTTGCTGTTTTCATTGCTGGTTAATATTCCATTTTACATTCGTATCACAAATTGTTCATTGCTTCTCCACTTGAAGACATTCGGGTTGTTTTCAGTGTTTGGCAATTAAGAATAAAGCTCCTATAATCATCTATGTACAGATTGTTATATGACATAAGGTTTCCTATTTCCACGCAAACACCTATTCATGAGGTTGCTGGGCTCCATGGTGTCATAGAATGAATATTTGTGTTCTCCACAAGATTCACATGTTGAAGCTCTAACTTCTAACATGATAATATTAGGCCAAGAGTCTTTAGTAGGTAATTAATTTAGGATGAGAGTAGGACTTCCATGATAAGATTATTGCCCTTATAAGAAGGAAAAAGGACACTAAAACTTTTCTCTTCCTTGTAAGAATACAGCCAGAAATTAGACTTCTGAAAGCTAGGAAGTAGGCCCTCATCAACAACTCAATCTGTCAACATCTTAATCTTCAACTTCCCAGTCTCTGGAAGTGTGAGAAATGAATGCCTGTTTTTTTTTTTTTAAACCACCCTGTCTATGATATTTGTTCTAGCAGCCCAAGCTTAATAAGACACATGGTAAGAATGTATTTCACCTAGGTTTTTACATACTTGTCTTTTAATTTTTTGTAGAACTCTATTTACTTTTATTATTTATGTTTTATTTACACCTTAAATTTTAAATATTTTCAAAACTAAGTTAAATATACTCTTAGTGTATTTTAATTTCCTTCCTTGATTTATTAATGCTCAGAAGCAACTCTTTAAACTGAAATACTTGCTCTGGACCATAAATGAAATAAGTGACAAATAACATTTTTTCAAGAAACAATGATCAATTACTCTATTTTCTTTAAAATATTTAATTTATAAATTGAAACATACGCTTTATGCACTGAAACCAAAGTACATATCCTATGAAAGACAGTGGTGAGGCAAATTAGTTGATGAAGAAAATTAAATCAATGTAAATGTCAGTCAGCTCTTCCTGATGAAGACCTAATTTAATCATGCACCTGCAGCTGGCTGCTGCTTTTTAATGTGTATGTCATATATCACACACAGAGTGAGGAAGAGGCACTTCACTGTTGCACCTTGAAATATAAACAGAAATAAAAATAGGAAAGGAGAAAAAGGGGCTAGAAGACATGATGACAACATTTTTAAGGAAACTAGCCAGACAGGTTTTAAATATATTTTAGATCTATTGAATTAAACCATGAGTGAGTCATTGTCTGGGAAATAATTTATATTAAAGTGTTAGCATGTGCCTTGTTGGCAAAGGAATCAATTAGATAATGCATTCTATAGCAATCAAAACAAAGTTTTTTGGAATATAATCATATTATATTAACAAAAGTAGGAAATGCTTTGCAGAAGGAGAGAATAACAAATGGATATCATTAAATAGACTTGACAGGCTTAAAACTGCATTAAACAATATTAATGAGTGTATCAATTAAGAGATAGTCAAGAATTGCTTTGGCCTAAAATAAAAGTCAAATTAGTCAACTTGAATGTGTATTTGGAAAAATTCAGTTAGGAAAGTGTCATGATATCTTATTTAGCTTTAGGGATCACAGCATATATTGAATCTCTGTATTCCCCCGCATCTCAGCAGGATGGAGAGCCAAGGCGGTAGCTTGCTGTGTGACAGTCTGGGCCCTGGAGTCCCTGACTTATTTTTGAAGTGATGTCTGCTGGCACTGGATTGATATACTTACTTTCTAAATGATTAATTCTAAGTAGATTCTGATAAACATCTTTACAAGATAATTAGGCATATTTTAGAGATGAACATTTGCTTTTCCTTGAAATAAACTTGGTCATGTTGTTATCTCTATTTTACAAAAGAAAAAATGAGTTCTGGGTTGATAATTTGCTATAGGTCAGTCAGTTAATAGCATATGGCTTTTTTGAATTGGGTCTTCAGGTCTGTCTTGATGATATATCTGGTGGACACTGTTGATTTCATCCAAGAGCACTCCTTTCCCCTTCTTCCTCATTAATAGGCACCCTGATATTTTTCAAGCACTCATTCTTTCTCAACTGATAACACTTCAGTTGCAGATCCCAGTAATTTTAAATCATTTGAAGTACATTTTTCTGGCTACTTTTATTGAATAGAAAATTGACATGTTACTAAGGTAAGCTCAGCCAGATCAAAGAAAAAGATTAAAATTCAATTCTGAGGTATTTTCCTAGTTCTTATGAATAAGGAAGACTCCCTCAATTGCTCTGGGGCAGATATGTTGTGACAATAAACCAAGCTAGGCTGAGGATGAGGTCAACACCCTAAGAATGGTGGGTAAGAAAATTAATAAAAAGAAATTTGGTCCTTAACATTACCACTGGACCACCAAATATACTAGCTCTAGAACATACTCTTTCCCTGAGCTTCTTGTTATATGAGTTAATAGATTTATTTGTTTTGAAAGCCCATTTTGTCTAATACTTGAATTTAAAAGCATGCTAACTTATATCCAATTTAGATAACCTCAATAATTAATCACCTGTCTCCACCCCTTGTATAGAAACATATTTCAATAATGTTTCTGTGTACCTCTTTGCAAAAGAGCTAAAATGTAGATGTAGCAAGTGGCCTCTCTCAAGAGCAAAGCAGTTTAAATAATGATTGCCTGAACAAGATTCTCATTTTATGACATTAAGTAAAGCCTTGTACACACACTTAGAGCCATGGCCATATGTTACAGTTTATTCCTGCACAGAGCTCTGTGTCATTCGGAATCGGTAGCAGACAAATGATGAAGATTGCTCTCTGGGAGCATAGCTGAAATGAAGATAGCCAGTCCCTAATCCCTAGTCACCACTGGACCACCTGAGGTGAAAGCCTGATAAATTAATTCACCTTGTGGATGAGGGCATCATTCCTTGCCTTCATATATATCCAGTTTATCTGCCATCATCTGTGGGAATGAATCACTGGGCAACAAGCTATCCCCAGAAACATTTTCAGATAAGATGATGACTTTTCTCTAGAAATTGTATTCATGTAAACTACAGCACAAATAGAGTCGAACTGCAGTCAGAGAACACATTCATCTACAAATTATGCATCAAGATGCATTTGATAACCTTGAAGGTATATCTGTTTGGAAGGGTTTAGTGCCATTCTTAAATAGGTCTATATTTTCAAATACATTATATTTCTGTATAAAATATAACAAAATATATGTGGCTATTAAAGCTTATAATTAATGCTTCAAGTTTGATAGCATAAAAATGAATTTCCATAAAATGTGCAGAAAAGAGATAGGAATATTGAAGATAGAAAAGCAGATGTTTTGTGGTAAAACATAAGTGCTTATATCATTCTGTTTTTTCTTTTTTTTTTACATGAAGAATTCCTTCTCCCTAAAGCTTCTGAGGCAGAACAGTATATTTTTGTTGCTGTTTTCTAATTTTTAAAGAAATGAAAATACTGTATAGTCTTGGCAAATAAACTGAGCTCATCTAATTTTCATAGGTAAATAAATAATTACAATTATTTCCTTTCTTATGTCAAGAAAGCTACAGATTCTAGGATCTACCTATGTCATCACAGCCATGAGACAGTCATATGTATGTTGTGAGAAAAGCTCATCAACAATTAAATTCATATAAACAGCCAGTAGTTTTAATAGTACACTGACTTTTGCCATTTTTTGAAAGAATATTTTCATGAATTCATTCAATTTTGTTTCCTGAAACAGCTTGAAAATGGAAAGTTAGTTTTTTCTCTTCTACTTATAAATAAAACACTTGTTGTAAGCACTACAAAAATTAAACTACCTATTACTTCACTACATTATGTTAGAAGAATGAAAGTAACTGGATCATATTCTTAAACCCCTGCATTGTGAAGACCCTATACATCCTTTGAGAATATGCTGAGCTCAGTCTCTTAGGTGCTTTTTAAGGAGCTCCCACTGAAAGCTTCCTCACTGAGATCTAAGGAGACACTACTTACAATTATTACAAGTTATCTGAGGCAGCTTAGAGTGGACTAACCCCATGCATTACCATTAATTGCCAAATTTTCATTAAGGCTTTTACTCCACGACTGGAAAATACAACTCCTCCCATTAGCCTGGTATACAAAGAACTTCCTGAAAATAGATGTTGGTCAGAAAATTTTAGGAAAGGTGTTTTTTTTAATTTTATCCATCAAATTTGATATGCCCCCAAAATATATAGTTTGTGTTTCTAAAAATAGAGTAGAAGTACTGTATTAAGCAAGAAAAACCTCTATTCTGTCTGACTCTGAACAACTTAAATTTGCAGTTTCCTTTTTCCTTAGTAAAATCTCTACATGTTTCTTTTTTAACTTATTTTTTCAATATTTTTTTATTGTTGTTCAAGTATAGCTGTCTCCATTTCCCCCCCCAACTCTCCCCAACCCCACCAACCCCCACCTCCCACCCTCAGTCCTAAACCCCTTTAGCTTTGTCCATGAGTCCTTTATACATGACCCTTGATGACCCTTTCCCTTCTTTCCCCAGTTATCCCTCTTCCCTTGCTCCTCTGGTTACTGTCAGTTTGTTCCTTATTTCAAGGTCTCTGGTTATATTTTGCTCACTTGTTTGTTCTGTTGATTAGGTTCCAATTATAGGTGAGATCATATGGTATTTGTCTTTCATCTCTTGGCTTATTTTACTTATCATAACACATGTTTCAATAGCTTTTTTGTCATTCCAGAATTGTGAAATTCTGTGATCTTTGCCCCAAATTCTTTATCCACATCAATCATTTTTACTGTCAACCTTTTGTTCATATCAAATATTAGCATGATTCACTTACTATTAACAGAAAACTCATTGGAAACAAGCAGAAAAAGAAAAGATAAGGAGATAGTCTAAGTTTAAGACAGTAAACATGCCCCATGAAAGAATTTGATAGGTCTAGGGATTCCCCTAATGCTTAGGAAGGGTTCGCTTTGTGCTGTACACCACTCTGGGCATTTTGACTATATTGATTCAGTTCAGAGTTCTATGGGATAGAGTTTATTAGTACACTTCTACTACCAATTAGAACCCATTAGCAGGTGAACTAACTGAGCATTTACTCAGGTTGTTAACGATAAAACCAGAATTAAGTTCCACCAGGCCACTTCCCAAGTCTATGGATTTAATCTGATTATAACTGCTTACCAAATTGCTCTTCATAAATCTTTCCCTAGAAGTAAGCTTACTGTGTAAGCAAGCTAGAAAATTGTATAAACAATTTTACACTTCTGCAAACAAAATTAGAAAGATTGTATTTGTACTTTTAATTTTTTCTTAATCCCGGCTCTATTTTTAAATAATCTTTGCTTGCTATAATTTCAGAGTTTCTAGATTCTATGAGTTAAATAAAATGGTATCTTTTTCTTCTTGTGAATGATAAAGGAACAACCCTCTCAGGCAAGGGCACTTGTACAGAACAAGAAAATGGTTAAATGTGCAAACCATTCTGCTGGGTCAAAAGATAAGCAATAGACAGAGGGACATTTAGTGATGAATTTAAATCATACTAACTACCAAATGTAAGGAAAATCTTTGCCATGGGTATGTATTCTTATTTGGCTACCATTTTAAAGTTGCACTTAGATACCAAAACTGATCCTTTTATGACCTCAGGATTCTGACCCATTTACCTGAATGTTTGTTTTAAACAAATTATATACAATTATATTCATGGAAGTCAGGGATGCCATCAATATGTATAAGTCATGATTTTTGCCTGCATGGATCTTATATTTCAGTAAAAGACTGAAGCATACCACATGTGCAGAAAATGAGAGAATACAAAGCATGAATTTATTTGCTTTAGTATGTTAAAAATGAAAGAGATGAGCCCTGGCTGGTGTAGCTCAGTGGATTGAGCGCAGGCTGTGAACCAGGCATCGAAGGTTTGATTCCCAGTCAGGGCAGATGCCTAGGTTGCAGGCCATGTCTCCCAGCAACCACACATTGATGTTTCTCTCTTTCTCTCTCCCTCCCTTCCCTCTTTAAAAATAAATAAATAAAATCTTTAAAAAAATGAAAGAGATGAATATATATGGATTGGGGTGGGGACAGATAGAAGTGAGTTTCTATGAAAGAACAACTTTGATGAAAAGGGATAATTAAAGTTGGCTAAATATAGATTTAGAGGATCGCACGTATTTTTTTTGTTGGTGTGAACCTGCATAAGGAAAGGTATGGAAATGAGAGTAAGCATAGTTCATTTTGGGCACTTTTAAGGAAGTAGAGGATGTGAGACTACTATGAGTGGTGGAGCCACTGTGAAGTAGATTGATATATTTCTTTGAACTCAGAACATTTGTCTATTCTAATTATTCTGTTCCTAACTACTCAGCCTCCCCTGAATGTACCAGATATACAAAAACAGCTTTGCACCTTTGATAAAACTATTCCTTCAGCCTACAATTATCTTTTCTCCATCTCCAGCATAATAAAAGTCATATTATTTCATGTCTCCAATCAAGCTCTTCTGTATGAGTGATTTGCTAAGTCCCCAATTAAGCTTAATTATTTCATCACCTTTATTGTACAGTATGTGACAACTGCTATAGGTAGGCTGTTCTGTCATGCTGAATGTAGTTAGCTGTTTGCACAGCTCTCTCTTTTAGGGAGCAGAGTTTAAGTTTTTGTATCACCCCATGGCATATGTGCTATGAATAGAACTTTCTTGATAATGTATGCTGGACTAAAAGCGAAGAGTTTGAAAAAAGCTCTAGGGTAGAATGAAAAGTTCCTGATGAAAGAACATATCCAGAAATAAACCAGAAGGAAGGTATTTCATCTAGGGTCAGCTCATTCTTTCAACAGGTAAAAGTATGGACCTGATGGACTATGATCACAGATTTGATCTGTTAGCTTTGCACTGCTCCATAGTTATAAACAGGACTCTCTCCATTCCAGCCAACTCTTTTATATATTTTTAGCCTTTAATGGGAGAATAAATGTACATTTCTCACAAATGAAAACAAAAACAAAACAAAAAGATATTCAAGCTCCTGACTTCTTTATAACATAGATGTTTATTATATATACGAAAGACTTCCCAACATTAGAATTCATTTTTGCCTACAACTTTGGATTTTTTTAAATGTTAGATAGTTTTAAAAAATACATATAATGTCAGAGAGACCATAATGATTCCATTGGGTATAAACTTATTTACTTTAGTACAGATCGTCTCATTTAGATTACTCTGTGAATGGACCAAAGCTGATTCAGGACAGAACCTTTCAGTCTTAGGTTCTTCTTGCTTTAGGCCTGGTAAACCATCTCAGAGGCATAACTGAAGGAAATCCTTTAGTCCTAATAAACTACTTTCTGGGCCCAACAGAAGCCAGAAGCACTTTCATTTAGTAAAAATGCACATTTAGTAGCAATGCAATATAATACAACCTTTTTATTATTAGATATACAGAATAAATCACATTGCTATAATTATTTCTTTTTTCCCAAAAAAATATGCACTCTATTTCTGATTCCTTTGCAATTAAATAGTATCTTGTGATTAAGTGTCATTTAATGGAATGTAAGTAGATAGTTTATGCTCCAGTTTTAGGCCAGGTTGGTGGAAATCTACCACACGTGCTCCACCCAGCTCTTTCTCATCTGCTGATGGTATCAAGTCAGGGCAACTTTGAAGATGGCAGAGCCACCAGCAGCCTGTATCATGGTGAGAGATCAGCACCATGCCTCACTTGTCCCCATTCAGATCCATACTAGACTGTTTTAAAGCAAGAAATACACTACTCTGTTCTACCACCAAAATTGTAAGTGGGGTTTTTTTAGCTTTTTTTTTTCTGGTTTTGTTTGTTTCTGTTTGTGTTTTTGAAAAGCAGTTAGCCTTCCTTAAACAATAGAACCTCAAAAAAAAAAATCTTTTCTGTTATGAACAGTGACTTTCAACCAGGGACTATTTTATACTCCAAGAACATTTGGCAATGTCTAGAAAAACTTTTGATTATCACAACTGGGTGGGGAGATGCTGATGGCATGTAGTGGGTAGAGAGTAGGAATGTTGCTAAACTTCCTACAATGCACAGGGCAGCCCTCACAGTGAAGAATGATCTGGACCAAAATATCAATTATGCCGAAGGTGAAAAGCCTTGCATTATGAGAATAAGCACTGAAGAAAGTATAATTTTTCACCATTAGCTGTTGAAATATACAGTTCTTTTGTCTTAACACAAGTTTTATCACAAATAGACCATATTAATAATTAATTAGCCTGATCTAGTAGAATTTTAAATTTAGAACATTCTTATGTTATGAGTCAATATTATCACAATTGCTAAAATGAAATTTAAAGTAATATGAGTTTCTCATTAGAGCAGTTCTCATCTACCTGTTGTCTTTCTGAACTCCATTTTCAGTGCTTATTTATCACAACATTATGCATACACGTGTGCATGCATATACAGAAATGCTTGTTGTCTAAAACCTTTATGTTTACTCTTGACAGGCTGTGGTATCTCAGTGCAGAATCATAAATAAGAAAATGGTCAGGCATCAACCTACATTGTCTATCATCTAACATGTCACTTCTTATACATCTGATTATCAGGACTCATTCTCTCAAAGCCCTTCACTATAATAAGTTTATGGTACAACAAACAAAATGTAATACATATTAATGACTTCATGTTGTTTTTATGTCCTGAATATGCACTAACTTTTTAACAGGGTCATATTATTCTTTGAGTACAATATCAGGTTATGAAAACAGCTATGAATTGTGGAGATCCTACCAGTAGCCCTACACTACCAATTCACTAGAAAACTAAAAATTAGGCACTGACTTTTCTACACATCATTTTTGTTGCTTGCAATATGAGGAAATTTAACTGATTTCCAAACTTCCTTTTAATCAGTTGGCTTAAGCATATATTCATTCCACAAATGCTTACTGAATACTGTTTTGCACAGGAATCGTGCTGGTGTTGAAGGTGAGGTGGTGGTGAGTGAGACAAAAACATGACTGTTTCCCTAATGGAATTGACAGTCCTCACATACTATTTACAGAGCACAGTTTAAGGTACTATGGAAGCTACAACAATGTAATAGACAATGTGCTTGCTGTTAAGGACCGGACGTATCCTAGGGAAAATGACAAATGAATATATGATTATAATATGTATTAGGCTGTGGTAGTTATTTTGCCAGAGTTACAAATAAAGTTTTATTGGTGACCAAAAGAAGGAGAATCTTCAAGTTGGGGAACCTAGGATCTATTCTAGAAAATGACAACATTTGTGCTAAGCATTCAGGATAACAAATATAAGGATAGTGAAAGGCAATAAATACCAAATATAATGTTGTACAAAATCCTGAGTAAAGCATATTGTAGTGAGTTTTTTATACATGTTGTATAGTATGGGTTTACTAAGTTTTAAAATGTGTATTAGTTTCCTAGGGCTTCCATAACAAAATACCACAGATTGGATGTATTAAACAAAAATTTATTTTCTTACAGTTCTGGAGGCTAAAAGTCCAGAATAAAGGTGTTGGCAGGTTTGGTTTCTTCTGAAGTGTTTCTTCTTGGCTTGGGATGGCCATCTTCTCCCTGTGTCCTCATGTGGCCTTTCCAATGTGCAGGTATGTGTCTATGTCCAAATGTCCTTATCTTATAAGAGCATCAGTCTCATTGGATTTGGGCCCACCCTAACTGTTTCATTTTAATGTAATCCCCTTTTTAAGATTTTGCATCTGAAAACAATCACATCTGAGGTATTGGGAATTAGGGCATCCAGCCCAGTTTGTGAAAGCTGTACTGAGGGATAAGGCTGGGATTTGGTTAGAAAGAGCTTTAATACCATTTCAGTAGACTAAACTTTCTCTCTAGGTCCCATTCCAGTATTTAGAGCAAAGTATCCCTATCATCATGATCTACTTTAGAGAGGCAAATGAAGCAACAAGAGAATAGTGGAGATAAGAATAAGTTAATTCTCTTTGAAGGTTAAAGTTGGAAGACATTGAAAACTTATTGGGTATGATTTGAATAAGAGAAAGTTAGTTCAGAAGATAGTGCATATTTTCCTGGATCTCTCAACAGCAAATAGGGATCAGTAACACCAGTATGGAAGTCAGAAGACAAATGGTTTTGTGTGGCATGCGATACTTTGACTTTCACGTACATTGAGATAGAATTTTTGCTGACTATCAAGAATGGTAAGATCTCACTTATAAGTGAGATGTAATCAACAAAACAAACAAGTGAACAAAATTGAAATAGAGACCTGGAGATAAAGTGACCAGAGGGGAGGGATAAGGAGGATAATGGGAAATAAAGGGAAGGGCCAAGTCTTGGCACATGTATAAAGGACCCATGAACAAAGACAACTGGGGAGGGACTGAATGTGGGAGGGGAAGTAGGTAGGGCAGGGGAGAGTGATGGGGGAAAAATGGGGACAACCATAATTGAACGATAATAAAAAAATTAAAAATAAAATAAATTCCATAAGAAAACAGAAAAAATGCAACTAAGAGAAAGAAATGATGTCTGTAAAACAGTTGGTACAAGTATTAAAAGCTGTGGGTAGAAAGAACAAGTTGTTAGGTTAGCTAATAAGGGCAACTTTAGAATGTGTTAGATTGCAAACAGTTCCTGTGTATGTGAAGGAAAAGAAAAATGGACTGGGGCATACAATGATGCCAGAGAGGTCTGGCACTATCATTAGAGGGTATTTTTTTAAAGAGTATATTTTGTGTCCCTCACCCCACCGCCCTGCCCCGTATAGGCAACTGCCTTATTTTCTCATAAAAGAGAGAGTACTGGCAGCTGAGTGGGACTCACTAAGACTCTGTCTGCTTCACAGTGGAGCCACAGTGGAGTTCCTTGACATTTCTCAAGGAACCTTCTCAGGTTTGGAAGAAAGGAATGACCCAGTCAATTTTGATTTGGAGGTTTTCTTTTAATCCATCATTTCAGTGTAGTATACATACAACCTGGAGATTCTTATCCAGTACCCTTGAAAGCAGTCACTGTTCTGAACTTTGTTTTCTGGCTTCCATCAGGGCGGGTCATATTTTCAGTGAAAATTCTTCTATCTGACCCCCTTAACATTGTCAAGTAGATCTGTCTTCAATAAGCTATTATTTTATTCTGTTAGAGAATAGATACTCTGGTCCATTTAAATTCCAGAAGATTTAGACTTTGGCCTTTGTTAGTCCTTAAAACTTTACTACACTAAATGTCTCACTCTGCCCTGCTTGTTACAATGTTCATGTTGGAAAGTAATGTCTTAATGCAAACAAATGCAGCATTATCCCCATTTTCCCATTTAGCATCCATGTCTTTCTTGTTTTTGAATGCAATTTATTTTAAGTACCTCAAAGAGATGCTTCAATATTTGTTGATTCTAAGTCTTTCTGACCTTTCTTATCCCTCTCCACAAGCTCTGTGAAAAAAAATCCAATTTCAAAAAAGCAAATAAAAACATTATCAAATCCCTCAAGGAAGCTAAATAAATGACCATGTACTCAGTCAGCAAACTAAATGACCAGAATGCTCTTAAGCATATATCTGACAATTTTCCTATTCCTTTAACTCTCCTATTGAACTGACCTCTAGATACCAAATTAAATTTATGCCTTTTCATATAGAACCAGTATACCTCATTGTAACTGCAAGTCCCAACCTTGGATTACCAGAGAAACTGAGAAACAGCATCCATCATTCATCTACAAGTTTAAGCACCATACAGTCACACTAATGATTTATGATCAGCAACTTCCCCAGTTAGAACTGATGACACCTTTATATTTGTGTTTACCTCTTTGAGTAGTGAGTTATATAATGAAATCATTGAGCAGGCAAACATATTAAAGCTACCAAGATGAGACAAAGGGCAAGGTTTATGTGTAGAAGTGTGTTACACTCTCTTTGAAAACAAACAAAATGTGTTTACTGTTAGCTATGAGATATGTACTTTTTAAAGGTTAAGATGTAGAGGGTTGAGAAAACAGCTCTTTCATGATAATTAAAGTTAAAAGTGTGAAAGGCAGCAAATATGAAAGAAACATCCTAAAAGAACCAATGTATGTAAACTACTAGCATGCTTCCCCTTCGTAAAAATTATTTTACTTAAACCAATACAGAGTCTTTCTGATCTTTCACATTGAACCATATGTTTCTGAAGACTTTACAATAATAATATTCCCCACTCCTCAACACTGAAGTAGAGCAATGTGTGTTGAATTGCTATCTAACTGAGCAGACATCAGGAAATGAAAAAGCCCTTCATATCTAATATGGCAACCCAAAAGACATATTTCTTCATGGGAAGATGCTGGAAGCATGATGAATGAGAACTTTTCCATTATCTCTTATATCACTGCAGTTGAAACTTCTCCATATTTTATTTTTTTTTCTTTTAAAATAGGTTTATTGAGAAATTATTTACATATAGTAAAACTCACCCTATTTCACATACAGATCCATGACTGTTGGGAAACACACACACTACTGCAACATATACACCACCCCAAAACTTCCCTCATCCAAAAAATTCCTCATGCCCTTTACAGTCAACTGCTTTTCCCACCAGCTCTCAATAACCAATGGGATGTTTTCTGTCTCTATAAACTTATCTTTTCCAGAATGTCATTTAAAATGGAATCAGAGTATGTACAGCCTTTCGAGCTTGGCTTCTTTCACTTAGACTAGTGCATTTGAAATCCACCTCTGTTGTGACATATGTCAGCAAGCTGTCCCATTTTATTGTTGACTAGTGACTCAAAAGAACCTATGCACCCCAATGTCCATCTTTTATTCATAATTGGCCATAATAACATAGACTGTTGGTCAGCCACAAAAAAAAAATAGCTAGGTTTCAAAAAAAACAACAACAACAACTATTAACATAAATGAAAGTTTTCTGTGTGGAGAAAAAAATTACAAAATGGTTGTGGAACATAAAATTCTAAATAAAAATCCTTTTAATATGTCTTGGATTTTGAAATGGAGGCAAGTGCATCAAGTGGAGTTTGCGTGCTTTGCAAGCAGTTTCTGAAAATGGCAACACCAAGCCTATGTAACTCTTATAATTACCTGTCACCGTGCTTCCAGAGACTGGATGGAGACAAGGGAGCCACACTCCTGGCTGTGCAATGCTGACTAAGAGATAAAAATTGGGGCCATGCTTGAGGCTTGCCCAACCTGACTACACTGTGTGAGGAGATATATCTACAGACCTATTATCCCAATGGCAAAGCAGTTAAGTGGCTCCAAGCAATAGTACCTATGCTCCTGGGTCAAAAGAAAGTGTCAGAGGAGCTCGACTGCAATGCCAGGATCAGAAATCAGAGACACTTTAATTTTTGCATGAACTCAATAGTTTTAAAAAGTATAAATCTTATCAATTGAGTCAGGTTGATTTATAAGTTTGTGTGAATTATCTTTTTGTTATAATGATCAGTTTTACTTTAGAATTTCAGACTCTCATGCAATCATATTTTTACCCCCAGTTTGCCAATTCATTGGCCTCATTGTTGAATATGAACAGTTCCTTGCAGTGCTATATTGTCCCTCCTTAGACATACTTGGCCATTTTCATGGTCAAACTCTGTGTCCAATTTTTGGTCTTGAGTACTTTTACTGTTGATGATACCATTATTGCAAAGAGAAGGTGACTTAGAGGTATCAAGCGTTATCCACACCCACTGAATTTGCCCTTTAGCTCTGTAAATTACATGAATAGGTAAAATAAATTAACCTGAGAATCAGAAGTCTCAATTTTATTATGTGATCCTCATCTTAATAGGACAAATTTGGAAAAATTACTTCTTTGTTTTTTTATTTTATAAAACATGAAGTATAATCTTTTGCTTCTCTGTTTCTGAAGCTGGCCACCATGTATAAATGAGATACTATAGGTAAAGTTATATTTTGATCTCTAAAGCACTATGCAAAACATAAAGTGTAAGCATTCAGAGCAGGAATGCTCCCAGCTCCCCCAAATTGAAACCCTGTTAATAAAAACCTATCTCCTTTCATAAAAATATAATACAGTAATACTAGTAATGTGCCAGATAGATTCATGGCAAACAGAAAGAGTCAGAACAGTGACATCTACATGGGTTTGGTTGTTCTGCTGCTTTGTCATTTGTATATGCAATTAATTTAATTTAAAATTAAAAGATTAAGGTGAATTATTTCTGTAAGTGATTGTAAAACATTAACTAACTATACAACTGGTTAATAATATTCATATATGTTCATTCATATGTTCATTCACTTATTTATTTGTTCTCTAGTGGATTTTTAGCCTGTTCCCCAAAAAGTAAAGATCTCAAGTCCACTTCTCAAGTCCCTCTCACACCATACCAGGTGGAAAAATGACTCACGGACATGGACAAAAGTGTGGTTATTGTGGGATGTATAAATGTGATAAACAGCAATGGAAAAAATACAATTAAAAAAGATTATGTGAAAATTTAACTTCTGAGTAAAGACACCAGTTACACAGGAGAATAGATAAATCTGTTTATTGTACTGAATGATAGTCCCTTTGTTGAAAGAGTTTACTATAAGGTACAAGAAAATAGGATTATAAAAGATAGTTTTAAATTAATATTTTGAGAAAGGCCAAATAAAAGAGGGCCTGCTAACACATAGCTTGAGACATGGAAACAAAGAAGTTCTAGAAGACCATCTATGGACTTGTTACCTGTCATGTGTTGATGTGGCTTTGTAATTGGGCCTTCATCTAATTTGTCTGGAAGATTCAGCCCTTGTAGTCAGTATATTTTAAGTATGTTAAAACCCCATACTATGACTGTATTGCTGTTGATTTTTCATTTAATGTCCATCAGGATTTTCTTTATGTACTTATATGCTCCTATATTGGGTGCATTTATGTTTATAAGGGTTATATTCTCTTATTGGACTGATCCCTTTAATCTTATGTAGTGACCTTCTTTGTCTCTTGTTATGGCCTTTGTTTGAAGCTTATTTTTCAGATACAAGTATTGCTATCCCAGGTTTTTGTGTGTTTTTTTTGTTTTCATTTGCATAAATGATTTCTTTTATTCTTTCAATTTCAGTTTGTGTGTATCTTTTGTTCTGGTGTGGGTCTCTTGTAGGTAGCATATATATGAATCATGTATTCTTACCCATTCAGCTACCCTATGTTTTGACTGGAGCATTTAATCCAACTATATTTAAAGTTATTATTAATAGATACTCATTTATTGTAATTTTGTTATTTATAATTAGCTTCTCTCTCTTTCTTTCTTTTTTTTCGGGGGGCTCCTTAAAGCAGGCCATTTAACATTTCTTGTAATATTGGTTTTGTGTTCATGAACTCCTTTAGCTTTTTACGGGGGGTCTCTTTATTTTGCCTTCAATTTTAAATAATAGCCATGCTAGATAGAGTAGTCTTGGTTGTAAGTCCCTGATTTTCATCATTTTGAATATCTCATGCCATTCCGTTCTAGTCTTAAGTGTTTCTATTGACAAACCAACTGACAGCTTTATGGCAGCTCCCTTGTAGGTACTGTCTCTCTCTCTCTTGCTCCTCTTAAGATTCTTTGTTTTTAACTTTTGCTATTTTAATTATAATGTATTGAGTGGGACCCTTTGGGTTCATCTTGACTGGGACTCTGTGCTTCCTGAACTTGTGTGAGTTTTTCCTTCACCAGGTTAGGGAACTTTTTAGCCAATATTTCTTCACACAGTTTCTCTATCCCTTGCTAAGTCTGTTCTCCTTCTGCTTATCATACAGATGTTGTTACACTTGATGTTGTCCCAGAAGAGCCTTAGACTTTTATCATTTTTTAATTTTTTAATTTTTTTTTTTTGGTGCAGAATATACCCATACTCTGCATGGGCATTTACTGTTGTTATCCTATCCTCTAAATCACTGGTTTGATCCTCTGCTTCAGCTAAACCCCTGTTGATTCCTTCTAGTGCATTCTTTATTTCACATATTGTATTCTTTTTTTTTATGGTTCTTTTTTATGGTTTCTGTGTCCTTTTTAATGTTTATTATCTTTTTGTTTAAGTTCTCACTGAGATCACCCATTCTTCCTCTAAAGTCATTGAGTAACATTATAATCATTGTTTTAAATTCTGCATCATGTATCTTGGTTGTTTCAATGTCATAATTCTCTTTTATGGAGATTTCTCTTTTTCTTTCATTTGGGGAATATTTTTGTCTCTCTTTTATGTGTGTTAGACAGATCTTCTATGACTCTTAAACTCATTACGATGGCTTTATGATGTAGGTGTCTTGTTGGACTCAGTGGCATAATCTTCCACATCACTTGAACTCAGTGATCCAGGAATATTTCTTGTAACTTATGTGCACCTTCATATTGTACTTGAATCTTGAATGCTGTTGACCCTATAGTGGGTAGAGTTACCTCCTGGCTGGTTGACTACAAGGATAAACCTTGATCATCATGTAGAAGTCACTATGCAGGGGGTCTCCACCTGGGGAGGAGTTGTTTCCAGTAGGGTCTGGTGCCTTCCAGAATCCCTCTTTGGGCCTGCTGTTTGTGTGGCTATTTGGGTCAAGCTCTGGTGATACAAAGTGCTCCATTTGTTGTGCTGGTGCTGGATCCACTTGGGAGGAGTTCAGGTACAAGTCTATGTTAGATATTGTATGTAACCATCCTTAGGCTACCTGTTTGGAGCTACCGTGCTACTCACTTTTTGTGGCTTGTATCTACTGGGCCTGGTTTTGCATAAAAGGGGCCTACTTTTATATATGTGTTGGTTTTCTCCTGCTTATTATTGGGGGGCAGATCTGTAAAAGGTATTTGTCTTTATGAGGTCTATCTCCACTAGTCAGCTCCTCTGCCTCATCCTCAGGTTGCCTGATCTTCCTCCTGAGGCTTCTGAAAAAAAAGACTGTAGTGTAGACCCAGACTGGCCTTGACCCACAGACCCTTCCACGAACCACAAGCTCCATACAGCAGGATAACTACGGTGGGGAGAATAGGGCTAGTTGGCCCCCTATTTAGGGGCCACTTGGTCAAGCCCTCAATGAGAAGAAAGTGGCCTTGACTCCAGAGCAAAACCATTCAGTTTCAGCCAGAGTCTCCAACTTTAGCTCCCCCATGAGGAGTGCACCGTAGGTTCAAGTTATATGCAGCCAATCATCTCCTCTTCAGGAACAAGCTCAACAGTGTGATTTCCACAGGGGATAAAGAAGACAGATCAAAACAGTCTCTTGGAGGTGGTGCTGGCTGAGCCCACAGTAAGGGCCAAGTGCTTTGTCCTTGTTCCAGAAAATAGTTTCCATGGGAGACACACTCCAAATGTCTTAGCTCTGAACTGTACCCACTCCCCCCATGGAACTAATCTCAGCAGTACAAGGCCACTGGGATTTGATAGGGCAGATTCAAACAACCTCTCTTTGGGAGTGTTTCCAGCAAGCTGTAGGAGGGAGGCAGGCACTACTTTTCCATCTTGGAATAGTGTGAGCTGGGCTTGCAGGGGAGGTAGGAGTGTCCCCCACATGATGTAACCCCACAACTCTGCACCCACCTGTCTAATTCCTGTACAAAAGCCTCTCTGTGTGATACACTGTAAAGGTTCCAGCATTGTGTGGCACTCTAGTCTCCCTGCACAACTGAACTCAGCAGGGCAAAACCAAAGTGTGGCAAGGCCAGCTAGTCATTCAACAAGTGCAGGGGTTGGGCACATACCAGCTGTGTGCTTGAAGTGGGAAAGAATGGTCCCCTTTCCAAAGCTAGAGTTCAATAACTGTTTAAGTCTCCATCAAGAGCTTTTCCAGAAAAAGAGCACCCCAGAAGTCCCTGCTGGGTACAGCCAGCAGACTCCTCTGCAAGACATGAGTACAATGGAGTGGTGTCACTAGTAGCTGGGGGACCAGGCAGTGGATTCCTCACACTGGTGCTCAGTCCTCAGAAGGTGCCATTTGGGTCTCCAGTAGACTCCCTTTTCTAAAAGGCAGACTGAACCAAACTGATTTTCACCACCAGATGCTGTGTGGGCTCTTGTTCCCATCTCTGTAGCTCTGGGTTGAGGATACCTGCATGGGTTTGAGACCCCATGCTCCTTGAAGGGAGAGAATTTTGCATACAACATATACCTCTCACTTTTCAACTGCTGCATGTGGGTGTGGGACCAGCCCTTTCCACGTTTCTGCCTTTCTTACCAGTCTCTATATGTTTTTTTCCTGTAAACCCTTAGTTACAATATTTTAACTGAGCTAGCCTTCAGCTAGTTATTCAGGTTGCTTGCTTTATAATTTAGCTGTAAGTCTGGTTTTGCACCAAGAGTGGGTGAATGTAGCTTCCACTTACTTTGCAACCATCTTGGAATACAATCCATATTTCTCTTCTTATACAGCATATGAATACATCACATACTCTGGCAACTCTTATTTATTTTAAGAAAGCCTTTATTCTTCTGATCAAGTATATCTCCTGTGACTTCTCTCTTTATTGTTGTTGCTTGTTTTCAGTTTGCCACAAACAGGATGTCATTAGGCTCATAGGTAGGTATTACATTGTTCATGAGGAGAGTTACTGTGTGAGGAAGATAAAAAGAATGCAGCAACAAGAGGGGAAAGTGCTTTGTACGTACATTTTTGTTTTTCTCTGCTGATTACTTTCAAAACCTCTGAGCTCACATTATTAACTTGGGTTTAGGCATGTTTTTGTGGTTCTGCATTGATTGAGACACTGCTGCATTTGGTTGATTTTTCTTCCAACTGAGAAGAAGATAAAGTACAAAAGAATTAAATTGGAATTAAGCAACATGCAAATTGTTTAAGTCAGGCCCATGGTCAGACAATAGTGTCACTCTGGCTGTATTTGACAACCTAGTGAAGGAAAACTGTCCCTGGGTTGGATTAAACTTGCTCTTGCGCACACACAAAAGGCTAAAATTAAACAGAATAAACAGAATTGCCTGTGAAACAAATGGAGGTTTTCTGAAAATAGTTAGGAAAAAAACATTTTTTCTCCAGCATCTTCTGCAATGGAGAGAATGGCTCTCAAAAGAACTTGAAGAGTCATTGAAATGTGTACTTCACAATAGATCTGTTCTTTGACCAAAGATAAATTAATGAGGTGAACTTTGGTCAAACAATGGAAATAATGTCCCATAAGGAAAACAAAACACTATTTAAAAGGAAAAGGAGCTTTATTTGTTAGCAACCTGAGGAACTGAAATAACATGAGAAGTTCTGCAGAGCCACTTTCCCCAAGGATATTTTTAAACTTCCCATGATAAAACCTTTTGACTTGGGCTTGATTCATATATGCTTTTGATGCTTAGCCATTTTGCAAGGTCATTTAAAACAAGATCAGACCCATAGAAAAAGAAAAATTACCAGAGGAGGATAAACTAAAGAAGGTTTGAAAATAATGGAAAAGTTAGAGACAGCAATATTTAATACTATGATCACATATGATTCAATCCATTCAATTAATTTTAAAAATTAGTGATGCTTTAAAAATTGTAATTATGATAAACCCTTCACATATATTATTGTATTTGGTCCTCACAACATAATCATATGTAGCTATTATTCTTTAAATTTTACACATTATAATCTAATTTGGACTATATTAGCACTTAGTTCAGTAGTTCATGAGAGTGCACAGCTACTAAGTAGCAGAGAGAAAGGTCAAATACAACCATACTCAATAGTTCGTACTTTTAGCTATTGAATTATCCTTTCTCAAAATGAATTCTGTATAACTCAGTCCTTAGAAACAATGTGCAGTAATATCTCTAATAAATTAGAGAAATACTTTAAGCTATAACCCATATTCCTCCAATATCAACTTGGTGAATCACATTGGACTTTTATCTATTAAAGTTCTGAAAGTTTTGAAGTTAAGAAAGCTATTATACTTTTAAAAAATCCAATATTGTTTTTAATATGATCAATGATAAGACTTTTATTTTCTCCGTATTTCTAAACTGCAACACCTTTGTTTTGCTGTGATGTTGATCAATGATTCCCTGTTTAAAAAAAGTTGTACAGAGAGCACTTAAAAGTCAAGGTCACTGTATTAAGTATTGTTGGCAAATGTAACTTCTGCTTTTAAAGAGTGTACAACCAGGTGAGAGGTTAAGAGTGCAAAACATAAGTGCACAAAAATCTATAATAATAATTGTAATTAGATAGAAAGAAGCCAGTAGCCATTGGCAAAATGATGATAGAGCAGTTTGGTGATTTTGAGGAACTATTATCAACTGTTGATATAGTAGGGAACAAATAATTAGTGCATGAGTGAGAATGAAGTATCTGTAGCTTATTTTAATTGCCAATGACTTTGGTATCATCCAGTAGAAAGAAAATTTTAAGTTGTGTTCAGTCATATGGTTTATGACCACTAGTGGAGCATGATAATTACATGCTATCCAAATAGAGATTAATGTCAGGAAGATGATTGTTATTATTAATGTGTTAGATCTAGATCAAGAGGTGTATGTTGAATATTTCAATGCTCTTTTATGGGCTTAATAAAGAAACTCATATCCAAGGCAGGTTACTCTCTATATACAAAGAAGATAACAATTCTGACCAACTTTATTCTACCAATCTCATGGAATCCTTGCAATCCACTTAAAAATGTGGATGTGTGTGTTTTGACCCAAAGAACTACTTGAAACATACATGCTTGAATTACACTAGATAATGGAATGATTATAAAGCTCTATCGGAAATTGCATGCTTATTAAAAATTTAAAAATATATGTTTCAAATACATGGCTCTCTCAAGAATTTTATATTTTAGGTCAAATTTTATATATTTAGGTCAATTGAGAATTAAAAATGAAAGCCTTACAAAAAGTAAGCTCAATCAGATGTTATGCAAAGTGTGACTCCAAAACTAAAACTAATCATGTAGTAGAGAAAATAATTGAGTGAATCACATGGTATGTAACAGAGGAGAATTACTCATCAAATCTTAAACATTCACATTCTAAAAATCAATTTGTGGCAAAATCAGAATAAATAGCAGTGTCAGGCAAGGTGAACTCTAGAATTTTGCATTGTAGTCTATACTCATACATGAACTTATGACAAGAGAAGTATAGTAGAGTGGTGCTTTTATTATTTTTGAGGGTTATATGTCCTGTCCCCAAGGACATAATTTTTTCAGTCTTTGGATCTGGATATCTATCTGTTAAAAGGTAATTGCTAAAAAGTCAAAGCTTGTCTGGAAAAATTCTGAGATGGTCAATGTACAGCACACCTATTGTTGACTTTTGAACCACCTGTTTATGGAACAAGTACTTGATCATTTTAGACTTAACACATACAGTCAGATCAGGTAAGTTTTATTGTGTTCTTTCTGGAGTTTTGACTGTTAAAGAACTTTCAGCATTTGAGTCCTAAACAGGAGGTCAGTGTTTATACTCGTCTCATTGTGAAGGTTCTTTATGAAAGAAAGTCATTTCTAAGATGATCAGTGTGATTCTAGACAGTATGGTTTTAACTTTTTTCCATTCCTTATTCAAATTTGGCTTTCTATTATACTATCATGCAGACTGAAATTACCACAAAATAACAGATTGGAGACTGTTTGGAGAGAATTCACAAAGGTTAGGATGAAACTCTCAGTATAGTCTGTTACACCGAACAGCCTAATCTATTCTAGTGCTATACTAGAATGAGGATCAGAAGAGAGCTGACAGGGACATCTGCCTAAGAGTTGTGTGAGCTCTTGAACATTCAAGATAAATTGAGCACAAAGTATTGGGTGTTCATTTTTAATGACATTCCATTACATAGGGATGAAGACTTGCAACTAAAATAGTTGTCTTGAATGGAGCTGACATATAGTAGATAAAGGAGGGAATGGTTTGCTTATCACAGTTTTGTCAAGCTACCCATATAGACTGATGAAATTAAGCTATTCTAACACCCAGGCTTAGAAGCAGGGGTTTACTTATTAGGGATAAAATTCATAAGTGAAAAGTAGTGATGTGGTAAAATTAAGGATTATTTTGGTTGGAAATCTCAGAAACCCATTTTAAACAGACTATAGATTAAAAACAACAGAAGATGTCCATTTGCCAACATATCCAGTAAATACAAGGGTTGACAATACTCTCATGTATAAGGAATAAAATAATGATGTTTGAATCCTTTCTCTCTCTTTCTTTCTCTAATTTTTCTTTTTCTTTTAATTTTAATTTTGCTTATGTGTTTCTGTGTGTTGATTCCATTCTAGTCCTGCCATGGTCAGACTTGTGCCACATAATGAGGATAATGTTCATAAATATTTCTAAGCCAACAACCTTACAATAGATAACCTCAGAAGAGGAAAATATTTTCTTTTTCAGCAACCATCTACTGAATCACATAGAAAGACTCTGCTAGCTCCCCTTGGGGCTTGCATTTAACTCCTGGACAAATCACTATGCATAGGGTAAGGTGTATCATGATTAGCTAAGTGCACATCCTTCTGGTGAGGGGAATTGGGTAAACCCAGAAACCTCAGTTTCACAAGACATAAGGAAGAAGGACAGGTATGGTTACAGTGGTTTAAAATGAACTGGGCAGAAAAATACAACAGATTACTTTTGACACCAATTTACAATGTTCCTACTTATGTGATCTTTGGATATAAGACAATATACTTTAACAATTATGAACTTAGCAGTCCAATAACATATTGATAAGTATTACTTTAGGACCTTGCCGTAACTAATGGTAAGGCCGCTTCCTACTTGGCTGCTTGTGTAAAGGAAAGCTAAGAAGTCAAACTGGGTCTCAAGGCATCATTGGAAACAACAAAAACATACAGCATCAGCCCCAGCCTGTAACCAAGTTTCAGTCCTGCCAACGTGTTTCCCTACAGACCCATTCATCAGAGACAAGGGCCTGCTGCTTGTTCCTTTATCTCTCCTAAAACAGGAACACTGGTGCAATGCTTTATTTTACATTGATCTAATTCTTTTATATTTCTTAGTATAGTAAAATTCATAGACTAAAACAACTAACACATTTTCAGGTAGTCAGTAATCATTGCAAGGTTGTTATAACTGCTCTCTTATCATGAAACTTGCAATTCCAGGGGAACTGGATGCTCACTCTCCTTTATCTTTCAAAGTGAGATAATCACAAATAGAATACTTAGGAATTTTGCCAACAGATTTTGTATCCTCCTGTGTATTTGCCAATACACAGATTTCTTACCAATAGATTTTGCATCCTCCTCTAATTTCTATGATACAGAAACTGTGATGTATTTTTTTCGTAATGTGAAGTGAACCAAAATAGAAAAGATAAGTTGAGTAATCAGGCCTACTTTGACAACTGAGGTATATTTGCAGATCTGTTAATAACAGTAGGTATTTCCAACTTTTGACTTCATGTACAAAATGTCCTTCTGTCCTCTGTATGCCCTTAGAGTATTTACTTTTTGGCATTTTCCTTTTCAGCTCTATGTGAAGTTATTTTATATTTTTGTATAAGTTCCCATATAAACTGAAAGTAAATTAAAGATCAGAAGGCAGCTTTTTTTCTTTTCTTTTTTTTTCTTTCTTTCTTACTTTCCTCTCTCTCTCTCTCTCTCTCTCTCTCTCTCTCTCTATCTATCTATCTCTATCTCTATCTCTATCTCTATCTCTATCTCTATCTCTATCTATCTCTCTTTCTTTCTTTTCTTTTCGTTTCTTTCTTCAATATAGTGGCAAGGTTTACTGAGGTGAAGGGAAATAATATGTCTCAACATCCCTGATAATCCTCTATATATTTTCTTTTCTTTCTTTTCTTTTTGCAAACAAGCAGGGTTCCCTTTAAACAATCAAACCTGCTTTGTAGAGAATCAGTTTGTTTTAAATTTGGCAAATGCCACTCAGCTCTGTATGGAAAACGTACAGAAGTGAAGAGGCGGGCAGCAGCAAGACCCTCAAACCGGGTTTTCCCGTGGGAATCAGGCCTAGAAAATGCATCTAGACTATTATGGTTTGCTCTTGCTAAAACTCCCTCACCCTGGTCTGAAACAGTAGATGTTTACTGCCTGTCTTCAAGGTAATTTCCAAATCCTGTGTGAATTTTCCTAAGGACAGAGCTAATCAGCTCACCACCTTTCCCTTCTGCACTTGTTATTTTCCTTTCTTTGATTTTACCTAAAATGTAGACAACAATATTCTATGTAATAGATAATAAATCCTTCTTTGATGTAAGACCCAAGGAAAACAATAAAAGCCTGTCCCGGTAAGGGTCGGTGCACTCTCCCCTTGAGAGAAATGGCCACAGGACTCTCATTTTGAGAGTACCATACTGTCCCTTTTTCTCCACAGAACTGCTGTAGTCTGTGCATTTGTTTTTATCTTCAGCCACAGCATGCAGACTCTGCTGGTCTGAGTCTGCCACACTACTTCCTGGGTTTTCCATGGGCTTGTACTGGGCCTTCTCACTAACCAATCCTTTTCCTGGACCTTCTGGAGTTCTGCACCCTTATCCAATCTGAATCTTTTCCTGGCTAGGTTCCACCCCTTTATGTTACCATTTTTGATCCTTGGTGGATGACTCAAAGTTGAAGGACCACTCCTTGTGCTGTCTTGGCTTCAGTAGACATTGCCATACCCTAAAGTTCTGGGGCATCATCTGGTTTCTACTATGCATTTCAATTGTCTCCTTTAGTTCTGTTTAAGCATTTTAAAAATGAGAGACATAACAGATTTTTTTCTCTTTAATTTCTACAATTAAATTTAGCAAATGGTTAGGAGAACATATGTAACAGGGTTAGACTGGAAAGCAATCATAATTTAGCTGAATGGTGTTTACAAATGATTCTAAACCCAGTGACTTTCCCACAGTGTAATTCGTTTTGCCTGGGCTATAACTTTAGGATTTCTTTCAATCAGCATAAGACATAAGAACACGCTAATGTAACACATCTAAGAGAGAACTCAAAAGATGTTTTTAAAGAACAAATGAATATCCAAATCATGTATAATCTTTTGAATGTTTTAATAAGAACACTCTGGAGGTTTTATGTGAAAAAAAAAATTAAAACAGGACTTTCAAGTTAAACACAAAGAACCCTGTACTTGGCTCTTTGAAAATTGCAGTTTACACAGCAACCCAGACCTATGATCAATAATATGTCCTGGGTACCTTCTGTGCAATAAATAAGGGTTTTTTCTCTTTGGCATGAACATTTTCAGGATGACCTCTTTCACGTTTACCTCTAGATGATATCTGTACCATGGATCTAAAATGACCTTCATTTGCCTTTCATTCCAAATGCCAGGTGTTGGAGAACCCAACTCATGTTTATTTTTGGGTTTTATTCTTTTATAAATGGTTAACAGACATCATAATAGCTCCCATTTCATTCTTCTATATGCTTTATAACATTCAATACACATTGTGATTTCAGTAAATATTACTGGCAAAATGTTTCTGTTGACTGTACAACCCCAAATTTTTAAACACCATCTACATGTAGTCTTGTACTGCAGGACTTTTGGTCTGATTCCATGGTCTAGTACTTACTCTCTTTGCACAAATCCTTCTAAGTTTACTTGTTGGCAAATTTTGTGATGTGTCAGTCTCTTTGCAATTCATATTAATTCTTAAACTTCTGATAATGGTACCTGGATGTATCCAGTGTACAATGAGGGCATGAGCATTTTCTTTTGGCAAGCTAGAAAACTTGTTTGTAAAACCAGCATAGCTCCTCTCAATGGAAGTGCCTAGTGTGGTTTAAGATCATGATTTTAAATTTGTCTCTCCCAAAGGGACAGTATTGTGAAAGTTGAAAGACACTGTTGACACATGGAACTTATTGTAATGTTACAATAAGTAGTTTTCTTTTTTTAATATCACTATTTACTGCATCTTTGTTGTTATTGGTGGCTACTTGGCAATGGGTGCACATATACAAAAGAAGAAACCAGCAAATTCCATTGCATAATCATAATCTACAAAAGGCAAGCACCATGACAGAAATGTCTTCCGTATCACTGCTTTCTCACAAAATGCACATGCTCATATTCACAAATCAGTTTACTTCAAGCTTTTAGGACAAGCACAGCCCTGGACTGTTACAAAGGAGAAGCACAATGTAAAACCTAAGATAGTGCATGTGGTAAACAGGTGCAATTCACTCAGCTCTAATTCATGAGAGACATTAACTACCCTAGCCTAGAGGCATATTAACTCACTTCCAATTATTGCATTTAGAGTATATGTGTGCACACACATGTACATGTATGTGTGCATCCACAACTGCTGGGAAATAAAATCTTGTTAAAGGCAGAACTGAAGTTTCTCTGTTTTGCCTTAGAACTGTTCTTGAAAGACACTAAACTAATAATTAATAATCCTACTTTTTTTCTTCTTAGTTGGATGATCACCTAAACACCTTGCTTTCTGTAATTCTCTCATTTTGGTCATTGATTAACATTGTTTGATTCTATATTTAAACTCCATGACAGATGATAAGTTTTGGCATCATATTGACCTGGATAAAAAAATAAAGTCAATGTATGCCATGATTTTCTTAAGAGATGCTAGGATAACTTAAGTATTCTGTTCTGTACTTCCATGTTAAAAGCAAAGATTGAAATGTAATTACTGATAAAGTACAAAATATCTATAAAAAATAACCAAACAAACCAGTTTCTTGGAAAGTGAGTTAATTGTTGTTGATCTTTTTGTTTAACTTTTCTGACTATAAATCAAACTTATGAAGTGAACACTGTATAACATGTGAGGTAATAGTAATAATAACATGAACAAAAGGTAATGTGGTAAATCTGTAGAACCTTTAAAACTCATTTATTATCCATAAAGATTTAATGAATAACTAATACATACTAGGCACAACACAATGCTCAGGATTAAGAATGTGTTTTTAAGTCAAAGTCCTAAATTCAAAGAACACAAAGTGCATTCTGAGTGACAAACAAACTAACATATTGCCAGTAAACTTAAATCTGTACCACAATACAAGAAAATATGGTATATAATGAATCCTGGTTAATGGGGAAACAGGAAGAATGGTAAATAGAGATTTAGGGTAGATTAGGAAGGAATTTCTGAAGAGAATGGGTTGAGTTTCAATAAATTAATAAGAAACATTCAATAATAACAATAATAAGGTCCAGTAGAACATATGGAATTTCATATATTTTAGACAACACTGTATGAATGTTATTATACATAACTAATTTTTAAATACAATTTGGTATTAGAGATTTAAAATTTTAATTTCTGGTAAAAAAATTGGTCTAAATATTTGTTTTACCCAGATATTTTTTCCCAGTATCAAAATGGAATAGGCAGATAATTCTGCTATGCTTACCCAAAACATAAGGAATAGGCTGTGGAAAATATACTCATCCAGTCATTAATTTTTTTATTCTACAGACATTTATTGAGTACCACAAGGTGCTGTTACCTTTCTCTACTAGTAAACATAAAATCTAATGCATAAAAAACATTTATTTCTTTTTAAGTATATCTTATTGATTATGCTATTAGAGTTTTCCCAATTTTACCCCCTTTATCCACCCTCCACCCTGCCTTCCCTACCCTCCAGCATTCCCCCCACCTTAGTTCATGTCCATGGGTTGTACATATAAGTTCTTTGAGTTCTCTGTTTCATATACCATTTTCAATCTCTCCCCATCCATTTTATGCCCACCAATTATGCTTCTTCTTGCTTATACCTTCTCCCCATTTTTCCTCCCTCCCTCCTCCCCACTGGAATCTCTCCCTGTGATGTCCATTTCTCTGATTCTGTTCCTGCTCTAGTTGTTTGATTAATTTTTGTTTTCATTGTTTGTCTTTTCTTTCAGATTCAGTTGTTGATAGTTGTGAGTTTGTTATTTTACTGTTTATATTTTTGATCATCTTTTATTTCTTAGATAAGTCCCTTTAACATTTCATATAATAAGTGTTTGGTGATAATGAACTCCTTTAACTTGACATTATCTGGGAAGTGCTTTATCTGCCCTTCCATTCTAAATGAAAGTTTTGCTGGATAGAGTATCTTGGATGTAGGTCCTTGCCTTTCATGACTTAGAATACTTCTTTCCAGCCCCTTCTTGCCTGCAAGGTTTCTTTTGAGAAATCAGCTGATAGCCTTATGGCGACTCCATTGTAGGTAACTGTCTCCTTTCCGCTTGTTGCTTTTAAGATAGTCACTTTGTCTTTAATCTTGGGTAACTTATTGATGATGTGCTTTCATGTGTTTCTCTTTGGGTCCAACTTCTTTGGGACTCTCTGGGCTTCCTGTACTTCCCAGAAGTCTATTTCCTTTCCAAGATTGGGAAAGTTCTCCTTCATTATTTGTTCAAATAAGTTTTCAATTTCTTGCTCTTGTTCTTCTACTTCTGGCACCCCTATAATTTTGATATTGGAATGTTTCAGAGACTCCTCAGCCTCTCTTAATTTTTTTGAATTCTTGTTTCTTCATTCTGTTCCTGTTGGATGTTTATTTCTTCCTTTTGTTCTAAATCATTGCTTTGACTTCTGGTTTCCTACCTGTCACTGTTGGTTCCCTGAATATTTTGCTTTATTTCATTTTGGGTATCTTTCACTTGTTTTTTCATTTTTTGACCAATCTCAGTCAGTTCTATGAGCATTTTGATTACCAGGGCTTTAAATTCTCCATCAGCTAGGTTGGCTACCTCCTCATCATTTCGCTCTCTTTCTGGAGTTTTGCTTTGTTTTTTCATCTGGGCCATACTTCCTTGTCTTGGCGCACCTGTTAAGTTGCAGTAAGGTGGGGCCTTAGGTTTTCACCAGGGCAGGGCATCCCTCCTTGCTGTGCTGAGGCACTGCCTGTGGGGGAGGGGCCAGAGAGGGAATGATGCAACTCGCCTGCTCTGCAGTAGCCTACTTTCCAACAAAGTCTTGTGTGAGGTTGGGAGTTTCTCCCACCTCGGCAACCACCATAGTCTAGTCAGTTCTGTCTCAATTTCCCATTCAGCCAGCCCTACCTGCACTGTCTGTCACCTTGCTGCGGGTTCTTACCAGTCTGGTTGTTCTGTTTGACTGTTTCTTTAATTTCTTGGTTGTAGGAGTTCCATGCAGTTTGATTTTCTGTCACTTCCGGTTGTTTATTTATTAGATTGGTTGTTATCCTCCTTTTGGTTATGCAAAGAAGCCTAAAGGTTTCTACCTGCACCACAATTTTGGCTGGAACTCTCCTCAAATGCATAAAAACATTTAAATAAGACAAAGGATATCACCCATACACCAAAATAACTGCAGTAATTAAAAGAAAAAGAAAACAGTCTAGCCCTGGCTGGCATAGCTCAGTGGATTGAGCATGGGCTGCGAACCAAAGCATCACAGGTTCTATTCCCAGTCAGGGCACATGCCTGGGTTGCAGGCCACGGCCCCCAGCAATCGCACATTGATGTTTCTCTCTCTCTCTCTTTCTCCCTCCCGTCCCTCTCTAAAAATAAATAAATAAATAAAAGATTTAATCCTGAAATGTGATAATTAAAAAAAAAATCCAGTCTAGATGCAGTCAGCAAAATTTCAATTGTATTTTGTACTAATCAGATCACAAAATTGCCAGCCACTAAGAAGAAAAAATGAAAAAATAGAACATATTCAAAGTTAAGCAACTGTCTTCAGTACAAGAGATAAAAAGTATCCCTCTACTGGACAACACTGGACTTAGATGGTCAAAAATAACTGAATGGTCACCCATCCAAATTAGTTTCTTGAATGGCTGACTGACTTGTTTAGTTCTGGCACAAATTCAATTCAATTAAAAATTAAGAGGACTTCCGGCCAAGATGGAGTCATAGGTAGATACACTGTGCCTCCTCACACAACCAAGAAAAGGACAGCAACAAATTTGAAAACAATGAACAACCAGAACTGACAGAAAATTGAACTGTATGGAAGTCAACAATGAAGGACTTAAAGAAAAAGCATTCACACAGACTGACAGGAGGGGTGGAGACAGTCAGCTGGGTGGAGAGGACTCATGGCAAAGAAGTGGCTGGAGGACTGGGACGGGCAAGGCAGCAGTTGGCAGACCAGGTGAAGTGGCTGCTGACAGAGCAGGCAGACCCACATTTGTGTGTGGATAAATCAGGAGGAATGTGGGGGAGAAACACAGACTGCTCTACCCAGGGTTCTAACATAGGGAAATAAAACCTCAAAATCTCTGGCTAAAAAATCCTGTGGAGGTTGAGGCAGCAGGAGAAACTCCCAAATTCATAGGAGAGTTTATTGTAGAGAACCCACAGGGTTCTAGAACATATACAAAACCACCCACCTGAGAATCAGCACCAGAAGGGCCCAATCTGGTTGTGGGTAGCAGAGGAAGTAACTGAGAGCCTGCTGAGAGCTGAACAAGCAACAGTGTTCCCTCTCAGACCTCTCCCCCACATATAGTGCCACAATGCAACCATGTGGGTGGCCACACCCTGGCAAATACCTAAGGCTCCACCCCTTACCACTATAACAGGCACACTAAGACAACAACAAAAAATATGGCCCAAATGAAAAAATAGATCAAAGCTCCAGAAAACATACAACTAAGTGATGAAGAGATAGCCAACCTATCAAATGCACAGTTTGAAATACTGGTAATCAAGATGCTCACAGAACTGGTTGAGTATGGTTGCAAAATAGAGGAAAAAGTGAAGGCTATAAAAAGTGAAATCAAGGAAAAAGTACAGGGAACCAAGGGTGATGGGGAAGAAAACACAGACTCAAGTCAATGGTTTGGACCAGAAAGAAGAAATAAACATTTAACCAGAACAGAATGAAGAAACAAGAAATGAGGAGAGGCCTTTAAAAATGAGGAGAGGCTTAGGAACCTCCAGGGCAACTTTGAATGTTCTAACATCTGAATCATAGGAGTGCCAGAAGGAGAAGGGGAATAGTAATAAATTGAAAAGTTATTTGAAAAAATAATGAAGGAGAACTTCTCCAATTTGGCAAAGGGAATAGATTTCCAGGAAGTCCAGGAAGCTCAGAGAGTCCCACAGTAGTTGGACCCAAGGAAGCACACACCAAGACACGTCATAATTACATTATCTAAGATGAAAGACAAGGAGAAAATCTTAAAAGCAGCAAGAGAAAGGGAGACAGTTACCTACAAAGGAGTTGCCATAAGGCTATCAGCTGATTTCTCAAAAGAAACCTTGCAGGCAAGAAGGGGCTGGAAAGAAGTATTCCAAGTCATGAAAGGCAAGGACCTACATCCAAGATTATTCTGTCCAACAAAGCTTTCATTTAGAATGGGAGGGCAGATACAGTGCTCCCCAGATAAGGTCAAGTTAAAGAAATTCATCATCATCAAGACCTTATTATATGAAATGTTAAAGGGACTTATCTAAGAAAAACAAGAACGTCAAAAATACAAGCAGTAAAATGATGACAAACCCATAACTATCAACAACCAAACCTAAAACAAATAAAAATAAAAAAATGAACTAAGCAAACAACTAGAACAGAAACAGAATCACAGAAATGGAGAGCACATGGAGAGTTATCAGCAGGGAAGCTGAGGGGAGGGAATGGAGGAAGGTACAAGGGATAAGTAACATAAATGGTAGGTATAAAATAGACAGGGGTAGGTTAAGAATAGTATAGGAAATGTAGAAGCCAAAGAACTTATGTGTATGACCCATGGACATAAACTGAGGGAGGAGGGAATGCGGGTGGGAGGGAGTTTGCAGGGTGGAGGCGAATAGAGCGGGGAAATGAGACAACTGTAATAGCATAGTCAATAAAATATATTACAAATGAAAAGAAAAAAGGAAATTAATTTGCTTATTAATGTGTATTTTTCCCTCACAAAAAAAAAAGCTTGAGGGAAAAAACCCATCTTCTTTATATAATTGTAAAATTAAAATTGCCATTCTGTAAAAGAGAACAGATGTTGATTTATTTTTATATACTTTCCAAGTGTCAATGTTAATTATTGTGCATACATTTCTAAGTTGCTTTTAGCTATTTTAGATACTACTTTTTCTAAAAACTGCTCTGGGATCTTAATAGAAAATGAAGTGTATATGGCTGAATGTTCCTTGTTTTAAATGATGGAGAGAATACTCTGAATTTTGCCAGCATCATCAATGACATCCATGTTATCAAATCCAAAGAAAATTCCTGAGCCTTTATCTTACTCCACCTGTTGACATCACATTTGTAATCCTGACAATTTGTTCACACAGTGCTCATGGTTTACTTCTCTCAGCTTATTTTCCATTTTGTACACTTTTTTTCTTTCTTTCTTTTCCTTCTGGACTCTAAATGTAGGAGTGCCACACCCAGGCCTTGGTATTGCTAACTCTTGTCTTCTCTCTATTTATTTATTCTCTAACTGATCTCATCCAGCTCAGTGGCTTTAAATTATCATGTCCAACTGATAATTTTCAAAGTTTTCTTTTTCTCCAGTCTGGATATTTTAATGAAATCTAGAGATATGTATACAACTACCACTTTGATATCTCCACTTAGGTGCCTAAAAAGAGTCTTACACTTACATGTTGAAAAATAAATTTTTAGTTGAAAATGTACCTAATCTGTTCCTTATCTTTTCAGTTGACTATCTCACTAGGTGGGACTCCATTCTGCCATTGTATCTGGCTACAAACTTTGCTATCCACAGCTACTCTCTATCCCTAACTTGAGACTCATCTGACATTAAATTTGCCTTCGAATTGCTCATATAAACAAATCTCACAGTTATTAGTACTGGCCCTTCAAATAGTTTCCCTACATACAGCCTTGTCCCTTATTATCCTTCCTTCCCATCTCAGCTAGTGTGATGCTAATAAATGTGTATATATAAGATCATAACACTTCCCTCTCAAGCCTTCAGCTCACTGTGGTGTCATCACCACACTTTACACTGTCCCGTACACTTTAGCTTCCACCAAACTTTTAGACGACATCTTTTATCACTCTCCTACAGACATCACCCTTCTTGTTTGCGCTCAAATACACTCACCTCAGCTCTTTGAGTACATAATACTCCAGTTATAAACTTCTTCCCCATGTTCATTTATTGTCACTTCCTCAGTTTCTATAGCACACTCCACAAATAACCATTTTTTAAAGAAACTTTTTGGGACCACCCCATATAAAACAGCATTTCTCATTTTTACTTTCTCTCTAATTATTACTACCTTATAGATTTTATAATTTACTTATCTCTGTTTCTCATTCCTAGAATGTAAGCTCCATAAGAGTGAGCATTTGGATTTTATTTATTACTGTGGTCCATGACATATAATAGTGCACTAAACAAAAAGAGCAAGCATTAAAAATAAATCTTCTCTGTTGAATAAATAAATTAAAGTGTATTCAAATTTAGGAAAGATTATCTGGCTCATTTTATTGCCTTTTAGCCAGATTAGTCCTGTATGACAATATTTTTTATATACAGAATGTAACCAGGGTGAGAGGGATAAAGATACCTTAGTCTCTGAGCTGAAGGAACATTGATGGTCATACAGGGTTGGCATATTATGGCTTCCTGTTTGGGGTAGAAGCTTCATGGGGTGAAAACCCACACTGACTAAACCCCAGAAATGATTAATGTGGTTCACCTGTAACTCACAACCAGTAATTTCTCATAGCTCTGGTAAGCAACTCTGCTGACTCTCATGTAAGTAAGCAATAAATCACAAAAGTAATTAAAATGCCCCCATTGAGTTCAGAAAACTTCTTGTATCCAACCCCACATCTAATTGTCTAAATAATCTATTGACTCAGATTTAGAATCAGAATACAGACAGAACCACTCATATGAAGTACTGTAAAATACATTATTTTCACTTTTTTCTTGTTCTTTTTTCCCCATTCTTTTTTAGTTTCTAGTTTTAAGAGTATGACCTTGACATAGAATGACATAGAAAGGTGTTGGTATTGAATGACCAAGAAATGATCTATTCCCTTAAGGTGTAGATCTATCTCCTTAAAACTGGAAAATAAAACTTCATCTGGGTATCAGACTTACAATTGAGCTTAATGGCACCTTACTGACAGACAAAAGATTGGAAAGGGGGCACATTAACAGGACTGACACATTCCATGATGCTGGCTGAGAGGCAGTCTGAGGTGGGATGTTTGGTGGAATTCTAAAAGAGAGCAATGCTTTGTAAGTTCTCACTCTGATTTTGCCTTTTCTCTCAGTTTTCTCCACACAGATACTGTACAGTTCCAAGAATTATACATTCTCCCTTTCATTGTCAGGCCAATGCCCGATTTCTCTTTTTAGATTACACACTTGACTTGAAAAATCTTCTTCTCCTTTGTTATGGGAGATTTTTGAGACTTTTATATTTTTCTGTGTCTGTTTAATTCACTTATGTCCTTTAAGATGAAATGTATCTTTTATACTAGGAAGTGGATTGCTTAGAAGTAGAGGGGGAAAATGAAAACCAGAGGAAGCAGTGTTTATAAGGACACTGAACGCCTGAATGGTGCATGGGAGGAAAGATTTCTCCTAAAACCTGGGAGTTAGTAAATTTGCTAAAATCTCACTTGTTGCAGCCTTTGTTTCCTTTGTTTATTGCACCCCTCACTAATCTCAAGTTATTCAAGATGTTAAGATGCCTATACTAAAATGAGCTCTCCCCTGCCTTAGGGGAAGTTACCGGGGAGTTACAAGGGACAGAAGAGTTGATAATTAATTTTCCTATCTTCCATCCATAGTCATCCTCCCCATCCTCATACAAAAAATGAGGGGAAAATTGGGGATATCTTTTATCATTTCATATTCTCATTTTAAAAATTATGAAAGGATACACTGAATAATAATTAAAATAATACTCTTTGGGCTGTTGAAGAAAAGTGCTATATTTATAGAAAGTACTGTGTCATGATTTTTTCCTACAAAACACTCCATGCTGCCATAAAACACCTCAAGACTTTACTTAAACTATTTACTTCTGTACACCTCCACAAGAATATTTTTAGATTTTTCAAACCTTCTTTTTTTCTCCATTGTCTCTCTATTTTATTTCAAGTTTGCCTATTTTAGTTACCTCCTTTAGAATTCTCATTATGAGAAATTTCTTCCCAGTTTGCTATTTAATAACTAGGCCAATCAGACACTCTCAGGGTTGGAAAAGAAATTAGAGGTCATCAAAAGTAGAGGAAAGATAAAAAATTGATGAATCTTTAAAATAAATGTTATTTGCAGTTATTTATTATTCATATTGTGAAAAACATTAAAAAGGTTAGAAGCAAATACTCAGTGTGTGTATACATACTGTGTGTATGTATATATACACATATATGCATATATATACATACATATGTGTATACATATATATACTTAAAAACTAAAAATGTTACAAACGTCTGGAAACAGCCAAACTGAAACAGCTAGAGATTTTAATCGCCTAAGGAAACTGTCTCAACAATTCATCTGCCCATCTTAGGTCTGCTCCTTTTCTGGTTCTAAAGGGAAGTTTACAGCCTGAATCATCATGAGGATAACAATTTTTGGAGCTAGGTTGCTCATCAAATCAATGTGAACATTGAGCTTCAGGGGGTACCAAAGTGCCTGTATTGGCACTGGCAGAGGCCATTTGTTAAACAGCTCCTGGTGCTGTGTTGATTTGTCTCAGGACACAGCACGTCATATTCTCTTGGCTCACAAGGGACGGGCCCGGGGAAGGTAACCAAACATGGTGAAGCAGGTCACCTAAGGCACAATGTAGGAGAGGAGCAGAAGGGAAATCTTGAGGAGGTTCCTATTTAGTGGTAATTGTTCTTATTTCACTTTGCCTGTGAGCCAATATATGACCTTATATGAACCTCTATCTCAAACTTTTAGCAAAGATTTCTTTTTGTTTATAAGTCTAGTAGTTTCTTTTTCACTCCAACCATAAAAAATAAATGAATAATTATTCATTTGAATGATATATAATATATAATATATAAAATTAAAATATTTTTCTTAGTAACTGCTTATGTATTTAAAATTATAATATTTTTAGTAATCTTTGAGTACTCAAGTGCTCAAAGAAGATCACATTTGGAGAAAATTGTTCAAACTGTTCCTAATTATTGCAGAATTCTTGTCTTTATTTTGTAGATGGAGAAACTGAGGCTCACATAGCTATTAAGGAACCAATCTGTAAACCGGCATTTGACTCCAAATCCAGTGCTATATCCCCACCATACATCTCTATTTTTCAAGTGAAAAAGTACCTAGTCTCAAAACAATCATATTAGAAATAATTGTTGAGTTACAAGAGGGTAATCATAGTAGTTGCTTAAGATGTTGTTTACAGTGGAACCGGTGTGCAGTGGATATAATACTGATTTGTTTACTTCCAATTCCTCACTCTTTCATCAACAGACAGTGTGACAATGAAAAAATTACTTCACCTCTCTGCATCTCGATTTGTTTTTTTTAATGAAATCAGTAAAGGTGTTAGCTTATGCCATCAAATGCCAGTGCTTTTTTAAGTGAGTTGGGCATGACACTTGGCTCTAAGATTAGAAAGAAAAACAAGGCATCAGGCACTCCAAAGTGCTTAAAATCTTATTGAAGGAATTTGATTTGATGAATTCTAAAGTCCCTTGGAGCTTTACATTTCTAGGGTCTAAAAGCTGCAAGATGCTACAATACATGCTGTTCATCATTGGTGACTCAGAGAGATTTTGGAGAATTTAGAGAAAGTTTGACCAGAAGCATTGCCACCATTGCCATACACTTGAACATTCACCTTGCATTGAAATCATTTCTCAAGGGTAAATCATACTTGTTCTCAAAGCAAGTATGATAAGGGGAAAAGGCTTTTCAAACATTGAAAATGAGTTCGGTGATGGAAGTGGAATAAATATACAGAAAGGGGACTCTTGGGCAGAATCAGCATGATGACTCAGACCAATATTCCTTTAAGTTTGTTTACCTTTTAAATTTCTCTTACTGTTTCTACCTATCGATGTCGTAGTGTTTGAAGTTGGGAACAAGACTTTCCCCAAATCCCCAAACTTTGCAGCTATAGCTGTTTATTTCTTCCCTCTCTTGCGGAATTCCTTCAGAAGGTTTTACAGCGCTCCCATGGGAACTGTGCAAAATGCGACAGACACTGGCATGGCAGAGAAGACAAAGGAGGATTTGAAGTCTGGGAAAGCTTTTGTTCAAAAAGTTACGGGGAAAAGTAGCTACATTTATATATATATATATGCTGACAATATGTGTGCACGTTGCTACAGTTTCAAAAGGACATTTTTAGGGGAGTAGTTCATAAACAATGGTCAAATCTGAGCTATTTACCTCTTTTTCCCCTGGTACAAAGTACACTTCAAAAACAAGAGAAAATTCAATACTGAAACGCACATTTAATGCTTCGGTAGTGCCAACATCCAAACTCTGAATGTAGATGTGCCCAGTAATTCCAAAAATCCAGAGGCATAGGCAGTGATAGTGTAAGCATGTCTTTTAAGTAAAGGAATGCTGACAATGCTTTAAATATTGGGGTCATTATTTACAATGTATATATAACTTTATTTTTTCACAGTAAATTTATGAACTGTGGGCACCGACACACTACACAATCTAAAGGCATTTAAGCACACAGTCCTGAGTAAGCTTGTCATTTTCTCTGAATGTGTTCTTTCTGTTGTTGTTTTGTTCAATTTGTTTGTTTTGTCTTATTTTACTTTTTAAATTATTTTACTGTTGTTCAAGTGCAGTTGTCTGCATTTACCCCCTCAGCCCAGCTATCCCCATCTCCTCCCCTAATTCCACACTCCTTGTTTTTGTCCATGTGTCCTTTATAGTGGTTCAGATTATGTAAAGCTTTTGCCTTTTTCCTGGACATATTCTCGGTAGAAGAATATTTGCACTAACCTACTGATAGAGTTTAAGCACATCTTCTGAAAGGGAAGTCTCTGTGCTTTGTAAAGGGTGGCTAACCTATGCACAGTAGGAAACCAGAATACTAGAGCCTAATCAATTTGAACAGTCTACTTAATATGCATGTTAGAGAAATGAAATCAATGTCTGCTTTAAAAAGTTAAACGTATATTGATGAAATGGAGACACACTGCATGCTAATTCTCAAGTAATAGGACATTTTGTTTTTACATACCTTGTTTTAATCTTCGGTTTTGCAATTTTTAAAATCAAATCAACAAAATTTTAAACCACATAAACAAAAAAGGAGCGACCAAGATAAAAAATACTGGCAACTTAAAACTTTTTTAATTAGAAGATGCAATCAGTTCATTTGTAAATGTCCATGGTCATATTTTGACAGAACTGGAAGGTTGATTGACCTTGGAGAAGATGATCGAACATGCTAATGGCTAGCAAGGCTAAACATCTGCCTAGCCTGAGGATTACTCCTAAAATAAGATAAGTGTGATGGAAAAAGTCCCAGAAAACTCAGCAAATACTTTATATAAACAAAGCCTACATGGGAAAAGCAGAGTTGAGTTAAGACTTTAAAATGATATATTTCTTTTGTTTATATGGGGAACTTATGGAGTATATTGCATAAAAATAAATGCTGGACTATTATAAAAATTATTTTCAAAGTTCACTTTTGCTGATTTTGATAGTTCTACTGTGATTATATAAGACAATTTAGGGCTAAAGAAACATAATTTATGCAACCTATTTTTAAATGAAAAGTATACAGAGAAGGGGGAATGAAGGGAAGGAGGAGATAGAGAAAAAAGAGAGAGGGAGAAAGAGACAATTGTAGAAGAAAAAAGAAAAGATAAAACTGGGTGAAAAGTATATGAGTTCTTTGTGCTATTCTTGCAATCTTTCTGTATGTTTGAAATTAATTGAAAATTTTAAGAGTCATTAACAAAGATGTTAAGTAGTGTACGATCTATTTATGTGAATTTATAATACAATAATTTTCTGTGAGAAACCAAAATATAAAAAGCTGACATTTATTAATAATACCAATCATGCACACTTATGGGTTTTTTTTATGCTCTTTATGGCTAATATGTATCAACAGTGCCTAATCTCACCAGAGTGTTCTAGAAAAAAAGTTTCATTTTCTTGGCTGTTTTGATATTGCTGATTCACTATCATGTACACAGTCTAAAACTCCTCTCTAATCTACCATCTGCAGTTTGCGGGCAGGATGTGTACTTCATCCTGTACACATCATGCAAAGCAGAGAAGGAAGACTTGATATCTTTGTGTGTGTACTTATGTGTGTGCACTACTTTTAAAAATAGTTTAGATCATTGTATAGCAAACATAATCTTGATTTAGGCCCTGACCAGTGTGGCTTAGTTGGGGTGTTGACCCAAAGCCAAAGGTTTGAGGGTTCAATTCCCAGTCAAGGCACATACCTAGGTTGCAGGTTCCATATTGGGTCAGGGCAGGTACTTGCAATCCCCAGTCTGGATTCGGACAGTCTCTGATCCAGACACCTTTGAGAGACAACCAGCTGATGCTTGTATCTTGCTTTGATGTTTCTCTCTCATTTTGATGTTGCTTTCTCTCGCATCCTCTCTCCCTTCCCATCTCTCTAAAAGCAATGAAAGAAACATGTCCTCAGCTGAGGATTTTTTAAAAAGGAAATAAAAACAAATGAAAAAAAAAAACCTTGATTCAGGCTTCAGATGATGTGAAATTTATGCCTGGCTCTCTGTCAATCTAACTGAACAACTAGGGCTAATCATTTAAGGACAGTCTTTGTTTCCCTAATGATAAAATTGGTAGGCTTGTATAGATTAGAACTGAGCAAGAAAAATTTCTGTAATGAAGTAAACATTCTATAATGTGGCCTGTCCAAATTGATGGCCACTAGACATGTAGTTACTGAACATTTGAATTCTATTGTTGTAACTAAAACTAATTTTTAACTTTATTTATTTTTTATTAAATTTAAATAGTCACATGTAGGTAGTGGTTAATATACTGGTGGGCACATGACTATATCATTTTTACAATGATGTGATCCTATCTTTTAACATGGGATTCCAAAATATATGACAGACTCACCTTTATTTCCGAATTTTATTAAAATCTTTTGGATTCCAAGAACACTCAAGTTAAATAAATAAGATAAGGGATTTTCACAGAGAGTGAGATCTTACAGGAATCTTATGGAATTCAAATCCTATGAAAATTCAAAATGACAAAAAAATAGAAAACAACTTTATGGCCATGTATGCATACATGATATTAGCCTCAGAGGAAAGCTATTGATTTATTGTCCCCTAAGTTATATTATTTGCTTTAATAAAGACAAGGTGTTTATATTTAAACTTGAACTTGGATTCCTAATTGTTTCTTAAGATGTCTTGAAAATATTACACTTTAATATTAAAAGAAAAAGAACAATTGTTTTTGCATAAAGTATTTAATTCAATCCAGACAATAATAATGTAGGCAGAAATTTCAAGTCTCAAGAATAAATGAAGATAAAATAATAATCTGTGTGTCATGAAATCCTGACCCTGTTCACTGAACATATATCTGTTAGAAGTTCAAAATGATTTTCAAAAGAAGCTTTTTGAGTTTCAGGGGAAAAAATGAAGCTATATCTAACAAAAGAGTACATTTCTCAAATCTGTACTGTCACCTTAAGAATGAGGAAGAGATGAAATCCATGAACTTGGTCTAAAACAATGTGCCACACTGTCACCATCTCTCAATGCACATGGTCAAAGGTGATTCAAACCAAAATGTGAACTCGGACTGCGAGTGCACAGATTTCAATCACATTGTTTAAAAAATGGAAGTTATATGTAATTGTGAAGCAAAGTACAGCTCATCTGCCTAGGCCAGTTGGTTGGAGCATCATCCTGCACACCAAAAGGCTGTGTGTTCAAATCCTGGCCAGGACACTTACTAGGTTGTGGGTTTGATCTCTGGCCAGGGCGCACACGGGAAGCAACTGATCGATATTTCTCACCTGAATGTTTCTTTCACTCTCTCTCCTTTCCTCACTCTCTAAATATGTGTGTGTGTGTGTGTGTGTGTGTGTGTGTGTGTATCCATCCTCTGGTAAGGATTAAAAAAACACAGTTCCTCTGGGCATTTGATGTGCATATGTAATAGTGTTAAAATTCAACATTTTCTGCTTACTGACTTTTCTTTACATTTTCTTGTTCAAATTTCCAAGAAAAAAGATGTGTCAGTTCATGCACTGGGCCACACCAGATCTCTCCCCAGACCAGGGATTAAACATCCTGGGCTAAGTTCCTCAAGTGGCTCTAAACATATTCACTTTATTAGGCAATTAAGGAATACTTGATAAATAAATGAATAAATAAGTAAATGGTGTTTGAGGTATAGCAAGTACCATGAATGATTTGCATAATTCACAAATATATTTCATAATTTTTATTCAGAAACTGAAATACTGACTGGCTCTGTACCAATTGTAACCTAAGTTACAAGTGGAAATACAGTTGACCCTTGAACAAGATGGGTTTGAGCTACATATATCCATTTATATGTGAGTTTTTCAATACATACTGTAAGTGTATTTTCTCATCCTTATGATTTTTTAAATAAAAATTTATTTTCTCTAGTTTATTATAAGAATACAGTATATAATACATATAATATATAGAATATGTGTTAATAGATTATGTTATTGGTAAGGTGTTTGCTCAACAGAAGACAATTAGTAGTTAAGCTTTTGGGGAGTCAAAACTTTTATAGGGATTTTTAACTGCATGGGAATCAGTGTCCCTAACCCTCTGTGTTGTTTAAGTGTCAACTGTAATATGTTCTTAATAGTAAATGTCCAAGTCTGGACCTTGTCTAATCCTTACGTGACACCTAAACTTTTTGAATGGATGAACTAATATAGACATACCCTGAATTTCCTAACTCAATAATATAACTTGTTAATAGAAGAAGATATTTATGCTATATAATGATTTTTCAATAAGCTAGCATTTGAATTCAACTTTAGAAAAAAATTGGGGATAATGGTGAGTAACTTTTTAAACTATTTCTGATAAATCTAGGTGGCTTAAGACTTATTTTGGAGAGCTAAAGAAAAGGAAGACAAGAAGAAATATTATAATGTGCTGTTCTATCTTTTAGGGAACCAGTGGTCCAAGTGGGCACTGGAGTATATTACTTGTGCCTCAGTGCCTTATAGAATTTTCTAATGTAATCATTGGATCAGTTTGCACCACCTGTTTCCTGCATTTACCTTTTCATTATCACAGCCTTTTTCTCCTCTACCACCACTCCTTCAAATACCATGAGAATGTCGGGTACTTGCTTTAGAAAACACACCATACCTTCATATCTCATTTCTGGCAAGAGTCAGTTGTGAGTAATACATCATGTAACCAGTTTCATCTTGACTGCAACGTTGGCCTCCGGGGGTGTGACTGTGTACCCCTGACTCAAATCACAAAGGCAGCCTGTCAGGAAGACTGGCTCCAACCCTGTTGCAGTTGACATAAAGGGGGAAAAACTTGAAAGGTTAGAGAGGGAGCATCTACACGCACACGCGCGCACACACATTATAAATAACTGCCTTTTTTGAAACAACTGCCTAATAGGAAGCCAGTTTGTAATTAATTTGTAATCAAAGTTGGGAGTGTAAGAGTTCCGTGTAGTTATTGCTACTGAAGGAAGCTGCAGTTAGTGAAAAGTGACTTGTTAAAATGCCAGCATCTCAATGACTCAAAAAATGTTCATGTTAAATGTACAAGGCATATGCAAGTGGGTGGTATGTGTTGCATATAAAAGAGAAATTGGGAAGATAGTTGGGAAATGGAATAATTTATCTAGAAAGAAGGTACAAATTTTTAAATCCAGGAAGACTACTGGGCTTTTAGATGCAAAAAGACAATGTCATTGTGAAAGTTAGCCAATTAAATTCATACTTTCTTAAACTCATTTTGGAAAATATATTTTAATCCCTAAAGTTAAAATTTGATTGATTATTACAAATAATTGGGTAACAGTAGCTTAAAATAAATCTCTATTAGGCTATGAATATCTTGAAAATAAAATATGCATATTTTAAAAGCATGCCTACAGATGTATTTATAAGTAATCAGTGTTCAAAAGAATTTACTTTACAAATAATCATAAATTGAGATAAATGACAATGGAAAAATGCAATAAAATAAAATGAAAACAAGTAATCATAAGTTGCAAATGTCCATCTAGAAGTTTTTTATTTCAAAGGAATATTGTGAAAATAATTGTAAAAATGTATACTGCATTTTTAAGAAGTAAAAAACAATGTAATGCCTTTTACATATTAATGTCACCACATATTTAGTAAGTAAATTACTAAATTATTCAATTTTTCAGGAATTTAGTTAAACTAATATTTATTAAACACTTACACTTTGACCAGAAATATTGTAGGTTTTGCAAAGAAATGTAAATGAATTAGGTGAAACTCTCTGCCCTCAGAGACATTTCAAATGCTTGGTGAGGCTACCATGCAGAGAGTAAAGCAGTTTTACAGAAAAAAAAATAATAGTATGAGCAAACACTAAAGTGCTAAATTGAACATTATCGACATCAAAATATAGCATATGTGAAGCATTTACTGTAAGTTATCACAAAACGGAGAAATCAACATGAAACAAAGTATCAGCTTTTATGTTTGCTTCTGAGAAAGGATCAGATTTTGTTTTTACTTCATCCTCTGTTTCAAATATTGTGATTGTTATACTTTAACTGCTATAAATTACAAAAGTAGAAATGTACCTTGGGATTCCTAACAGGGATATGAAAAGACTACTATATGTTTTTTAAAGGTTTCCCAGCTTATCAAGTCTTGACATAATTTTCCAAGAAAAATAAGAAACTTTAAAATATTCAAACTGTTCACTTACAGAGCTGAGGTTTTTTTTTTTTTTTTTTTTTTTTTTTTTTTTCTGTCGTGGCCAACTCAATATTTAAAGTAGAAGAAAACACTGGAGCAAGAGAAAAGCAGAGAGTTATGTACAACAGAGTTCCCATAAGACTATCAGTTGATTTCTCTAAACAAACTTTGCAGGCAAGAAGGTACAGCAAAAAGTATTCAAAGTCATGAAAGGCAAGGACCTACATACAAGATTACTGTATCTAGCAAAGCTATCATCTAGAATGGGAGGACAGATAAAGTGCTTACCAGACAAGGTAAAGCTAAAGGAATTCATCATCGACAAGCAATTATTACGTGAAATGTTAAAGGGATTTATTTAAGAAAAAGAAGAAGATCAAAACCATAAACACTAAAATGACAACAAATTCACAACTGTCAATAATTGAATAATAATAATAAAAAAAAACCTAAGGAAACAACCAGAACAAGAACAGAATCATAGATGTGGAGATCACATGGAGAGTTATTAGCTGGGAGAGGAAGGGAGAGGCGAATGGGGCAAAAGATGCAGGGAATAAGTATAATCTGTAGGTACAAAATAGACAGGGAGATTAAGAATAGTATAGAAAATGGAGAAGCCAAAGCACTTATATGCATGACTCATGGACATGGACTAAGAGAGGAGGGATTGCTGGAGGGAATGGAGTATGGAGTGGAAGGGGTTAAAGGGGAAAAAATTGAGACAACTATGATAGTATAATCAGTAAAATATATTTGAAAAAATAAAGTAGAAGTAAGCATTCAGGTAATGTAATTGTAATGCATGTTTTGGAAATCTATTAGTATAAAGCCAAGGAAGGTTATATATTCTTTTCTGATGCTACAAGTATTGACACCATTTTACTTTATACTCACACATAAATCTGAATGGTCGGGCAGTCTGCTAGGTTTGCATTCTCCAAATTAACATCATTGCCTGCACCTGTATAACTCTGAATTTCACCAACATTATTACAAATAGCATCTTTCTGTAATGGGTGCTTCTATGTTACTAATATTAATATAGAATGTGTATATTTTTGCATAATATATCCTCATAAATTACGGTAGAAAGAAAAGTACCTTGAAAAATACCTTGCCAGTTTATCACCTTAAATATGTTAGGCTTTGTTTTCCCAGTTGTCTTTAATCACAATATTTAGTAAATCATGAACTAAGGAAGAAAACATGCATTTGATTTTGGTTTCACTATTACCATTTACTGCAAGTGAAAACATTCATCAATAGAAAATGAATAAACATTAGTATTCAAGAAATACTTACTAAGACCTTGGCCACTAAATTTAAAAGCCTATCTATAATTCTCTGAATGTGTATTCCTAGACAGATAGCTTTGTCTATATCACAGGTGGGTTGGTTAGTGAAGGTGTTTAGAAAAATTGATACTGTGATCTGAAGGTTACTGTTTTAGATCAGCTAACATTGGTCCTTCAGTTCTTTAATATTAGTGATTATCTTCCCAAACAAGCCTTAAGTGAAAAGAAATCAGAGGGAAACATTATAAATGGCTCAAAAAAATCTCATGGTCTCTACAGAAAAGTTTGTCAGAGTGTTGATCATTATGAGATTCACAGTTATAACAAATACTTTTAAAGTATTTAAAACTTTAAATACAAAGCTGGCCCTCCCTGCAGTGGCTCAGTGGGTTGGCTGTCGTGTTGCAAACCAAAGGGTCATTCCCAGGTTCGACTCTGGATCTGGGCATATGCCTGGGTTGAGAGTGTGTGAGAGGCAACCAATCAATGTTTCTATTGCAAATCAAAGTTTTTCTCCTCTTTCCTCTTGCCTTCTTCTCAATCAATCAATCATCAATCAATCAATATTTTTTTAAAAAGTTTGAAGCTGATAATTGAAGAGAAAATTGAAGCTAAACTTCTTTTATCAAAACTACACTTCAGAAGAGTAAATCTGTGCTTTTAAGTGTGGTTGGTGGGTTAGAGGAGAGTGCTGGGAGATGGAGCCGAGACTGTGTTAGAAGGGACACATTAGTGGAGTCAGAACATTTTTATTTCAGGTCCTGGTCCACAGTCACCGTAGGTGAATCTCAGAGATCTGACACTGCGTGAGAAAAAGGATTGCACTGCTGAAAGGCTGAAATCAGGTGTGATCCCAGGCAGAGTGGAAAGATAAAGATGCCTCATGTTTCTACCCTGAGAAACAGGGTAGAAACTCCATTCTGCCTTTCTGTTTTACAATTAGAATTCCTAAGGTCATGAACAACAACAACATCTTTGACAAGATGCATTCTCTGGTGTTAAGAAGGGTAAGAAGGTAAGCACATGATTCATAAAATACACCTTAAAAGAAAAATGAGTTTTTCTAACTCAGAGTGTGAAGAAAGTAAAAATTTCAAAATAATTAGAGTAAGCCAAAACATAAAATTGCTTGGAGGAAGGACGCTTACAGCAATGAAATTTAAAACTTTCTTGGTGGTATAATATCAGGATTATTCATAAACAACTTGTTCCTGCACTAAACAATTGAATTGGTTGACCACTGAGTTCAGTCACATAACTTTTTTGATTTTTCTGTTCACCGAAAACATCTGCCATAATGAATTATGTGAAGTAAATAGGAAATAATTGTATGTTTGCTGAAGAGGAATCAATTCTTTGAACAATAACTTGTGGTTTTGACCTTGTAAAAATATATTCTAAATATATTTTTTATAAATTTATTTTCTGTCCCTTTTCAATGTAATGTTTAATCACTAATTGAATATACCTCAAGAGCTATACTCTCAAAAGGAATTCCATATGCAGATTGTTGAAGTTTTTATTTAAAACTTTATTGTATTTTGTTTCCATTACCATTAGTTTCCTTGTATACCCCATCCTCCAAAAATTACCACACTGTTGTCTACGTCCATGAGTCCTTTTTCCTTCTTGCTCAATCCTTCCACCCCCTTAAGGTGTGAAATAAGTGTTCTGACTCATTTTTTGGCATATGCTTATCCTGTTTTCCTTGGCACCATTTTTTCATTATCTTTCTCCATGAAATTGCCTTGGCAATGTCATGCAGGTCTATTGAAACTCTTCATTTTCTTTCAATAATATTTGTGTCAATATTTATATTAAAACCATTTGTTCTTGATTACTGTGACTTTGTAATTCTCAAAATCATGTAATTTAAATAGTTCCCTTTATCATTTTTTTTACAAAATTGGTTTCAGTATTCTAAGTCCCTTACATTTCCAGATAATTTTTGTATTTAGCTTGTCAATTTCAAGAAGAAAGCCTGATGAAATTTAGATTGAGTGCACTAAATCTAACAATGTCATTAAGAACTATTTTTTTAATAATATAGTACAGCTCTCCATTCTGTTAAGTCTTATATAACTTCTCTTATCCATGACTTACAGTTTTTCATTGTTCAGATCTTGCATATATTTTGTCATACTTGTACCCAAGTATTTCATGTGTCTCTATTATATATAAATAGCTTCATTTCTGTACTGGAATTTTTTAAATTATGTTTTACTGATTATGTTATTACTGTTCTGCTTTTTCCTCCTTTGCCCTCCCACCAACCAGCACGTCCAACTACCTCAGGCAATGACCCCAACTCTTGTTCATGTCCATGGGTCATAGTATAACTTCTTTAGCTACATTGTTTCCTGTACTTTCCTTTATATCCCCACGGCTATTCTGTAATTATCCATTCATTCTTCTCAACCCTCTCTACCTCTTCATGCATTCCCCACACTCCCCTCCCATCTGGCAACCATCAAAATGCTCTCTGTATCCATGATTCTGTCTCTGTTCTTATTTGCTTAGTTTGTTTTTTAGATTCAATTGTTGATAGATTTGTATCTATTGACATTTTATTGTTCATAGTTTTGATCTTCTTTTCCTTAAATAAGTAACTTTACTATTTCAAATAATTATGGTTTGGTGATGATGAACTCTTTTAGATTTTTCTTGCCAGGGAAGCTGTTTATCTGCCCTTTGATTCTAAATGATATCTTTTCTGGATAGATCAATCATAGCTGTAGGTCCTTGCCTTTCATGACTTTGAATACTTGCCAATCCCTTCTAGCCTGCAAAGTTTATTTTGAGAAATCAGCTGACAGTCTTCTGGGAACTCCCAACAGGTAACTAACTTCTTTTCTCTTGCTGCTTTTAAGAGTCTCTCTTTATCTTTAACATTTGGCATTTTAATTATGATGTGTCTTGGAGTTGGCCTCTTTGTATCCATCTTGTTTGGGACTCTCTGTGCTCCCTGGACCTGCATGTCTATTTCCTTCACCAAATTAGAGAAGTTTTCTTTCATTATTTTTTGAAAATAGATTTCCAATTTCTTGTTCATTTTCTTTTCTTTCTGGTGCCCTTATGATATGAATATTGGAATGTCTGAAGTTGTCCCAGAGGCTGCTTATACTATCTTCATTTTTTTATTCTTTTTTTCTTGTTGTTTTTGATTGTTTGTTTGTTTTGCTTCCTTGTGTTTCAAATCATTGATTTGATCCATGGTTTCATCCACTCTATTGTTGATTCCCTATAAATTGTTCCTTATTCCAATTAGTGTATCCTATGTTTCTGACTGGATCTTTTTTATGCTGTTGAGGCCCTCAATAATTTCCTTGAGCACCCTTATAAGCAGTGTTTTGAACTCTGCATTTGATAGATTGCTTATCTCCACTTCATTTAGCTCCTTTTCTGGAGTTTTGATCTGTTCTTTTATTTGGGCCATGTTTCTTTTTCTCCTCATTTTGGCAACCTCCCTGTGTTTATTTCTATGTATTAGGTAGAGTTTCTTTGACTCCACATCTTGGCAGTATGGCCAAATGTAGTAGGTGTCCTGTAGGGTCCAATGGCACAGCCTTCCCTGTACCCAAGCTGGGTACTTGAGGTGGGCCCTTTGTGAGAGCTGCATACACTCTCCTGTTGTAGTTGAGCCTTGGTTGCTCTTGGCAGATCAGTGGGAGGGATTTACCCAAGCCGTAGTTGTCAGCTGCAAGCATTGGCTGTGAACACCGACCACCAGCCTCCACCCTCCATGGAGGATCAGTTGTGGAGGGGCAGGGCGCTGGTGCTCTGAAGTGGTCTGTAGTTGTCCACTGAGTGTGCTGGCCCTGGGGTTTCCTGGGTGGTGCAGACCAAGGTCAGCCCCGACCTGTGTTTTGCCCAGGGACACCCTGCCTGAGCTATAAAGCCATCTGAGATAGCGCTATTTGAGCTGGGCTTGGAGATTCCTAGGTGAAGTCAAACTGTGATTCTTGGCTGGCTGCTGCTACTGTGGACCTGGAACTCACTGAGACCACCTGTTGCTCGTTGATAGGATTTAGGAAGTTGTGAAGCATGTGCCAAGACTAGCCATTCACATGGAAAAGCAGCTTGGGTCAGCCCATAAATTGGGTGGGGTAGAGCTTCTGTGGATTTATAAGGTGGGTCACACAGCATTAGCCAGGTTGATGGAGTCTCAGATATGGCACTAGCTTGCTGGCTCTGTGTGGGGAGAGTTTAGCACAGGGACAGTGGCCTCTGCTCACCTTGATACTAGACACTTCGGTTTTTCCCTCTATGCCACTGGTACCTTTCAGCTGCCACCCCAGTGTTGGAGCTCAGAGGGAGTGAGTCTGAGCAGTTGAGTCCATGTGTGGGTTTTTTAAGAGGAACTGCTTTGGGCTCCAGGAGTTTCTTCCACCAACTCAAAATCCACTGATTTTTGCTACCAGAAGTTGTGGGAACTTATCTTCCTGGCACTGGAACTCTAGGCAGTGCTGATGTGGAGCTGGGACTCCTCGCTCCCAAGTATCCCTTCTGAATTTTTATCTACCACATATGGGTAAGCAACCAGCCTGATCTGTGTCTGCACCCCTCCTACCAGTCTGGATGGATGTGGTTTCTTTAATTCCATAGTTGACAGATTTCCATTTAGCTTGATTTCTGACAGTTCTGAGTGATTGTTGTTCTGTATTTTAGTTGTAATTTTGATATGGTTGTGTGAAGAGGTGGGCTGTGTCTGCCTATGCCACCATCTTGATCAGAATTGTATATAAAGTTCTCATTGGATATTTTTGTAGTGTCATTTTTGTTGCAGTGTGTGTATGTGTGTGCAGGTGATGGGGGACATACAGGATGGTTATGAGCAGATCTTCCAAGTTTAAAACAAAGATGACGACAGAATCTTGGTTTTAACTCTATGTCAGAGATTGTAAAATGGCAAGTGAATCTGGCTAATAGAAGCAATTAGGCTTTCTCAACATCTAGAACAAAACAAAGAATGGACAACCAAAAGTGTGGAATTTGTTGCTGACACCTAAAATCAGGAGAGTTCATCTCCATGGCTGCCTAGAGCTTACACAGCAGTCAGCTGTAAGGAGGCACGCCCTCCCCTGCCACTTTGTTTTTGTCATCCTCCTGGTCTCCAGACATTTGAGTTTGCAAGTCTTGATATTAGCTTTCAGAAAGATCTGAACAAATATTATTAAAGGGATGATTTATGTGCACTTAGAAATAAAATCACTGATCACTAGTAGGTGTAAATCAAGTAAGCCAAACTAATTTTGTCTTATGCTAGAGAAGCTAGTCTCGGGGATCAGAAAATAATCATTCAGCAAACAACATTAACTTATTTTATTCCATTTTCCATCAATATGTTTTGGTGGCATGCATAGATAATCACATTTTTCATAAGGAAATGTTCTCTTTTAGTTCAAGAAATGGGTTTGTGGAATTTTGTTATAGTTGTATTATATTGATTTTCTTTGCCAGTCATATACAAGTCATTGCTTTGCTCAGTTGCAAATGATACTATTGTGACAAATAGCTTATTGAGTGGCTTTTCTCAATTTTCAGAGATTTAATTTTAGCAGTTTCTCATCCTTTCCCATGTTATTTTGTGAAGGCAAAATAAAATTATACAATCAATATTTATTTTTATATTCATAGATATTGCATATTTGTCATAATAGCTGCATTTCCTACCACTGATTTGCTATTAATGACATATTACCAAAGATATTAAACTAAAATCTGAACATTAAGCATTTTTTGCTTCATTAGTAAAGCTAATAAGTATAATGTAGATTTATCAGTACTTAAATTAATTAAATTTATAATACTTTTTTAATAACTAAAGCTTATCAAAGTACAGGCTTAGCAGGTATAGGCAGCTTCTAAATTAGGTTTCTTTAAAAATATGATTTATTTATTTTAAATTTAACACTTCAAGTGACATCAGCAAAATAATTATTTAACTGTGATGTTCTTGCAATTATACTAGTAGTTAAGAAAACATGCCAGCTTTTTATTGTATTTAATGTTATAATTTTTGTTGTTCGTCAAAGAGACATAAATTATCAATAATTTATATTTAGAATTTTAGAGTCTTTCCTAGCAAACTGAATTTCAAGACGATACACATTTATTTTGTTGCTCTACATTACATTTTAATTATCATTTTTATAATACTTATGTGTGATTTAACAACTGACACTAAATATATATTTCCATTTTCTGGAGGAAAAAGGGAAGGAGAAATATCATCAAATGATATTTAGGAGAGAGCAAATAATGACAGATAAAGAGTACTTTAATGAATAAAAAGAAACAAACTTGAGTGAATTTTTAAATTTGAATTTATGGTATATAAAACAGTTATGACTATGGAGTGAAATGACAAAAAATTAAGGATGAAGACAAGAATTTGAACCTGGAATCAGCACAGAGTATGTATGATCAAAGTGATTGCATACATATATTCAACAGCAAATGTAGGGAATGAATGAAGGACATCTGTACCAAGGTTGCCAGTTACTGAGACATATGAGGTGAATTCACTTGTAGTCACAAAGACTCAGAGAGCCACAGAGAGATTGTAAATTCCTAAGGCAGTGTTCATGCACTTTTTAATCATCATTTATATACCCTAGTCTAATATACAAATGCTCAGTAAATAATTGTTTATTGAATTAAGGAGACACACTTGCACACACATCATACTACATATATATCATAATATAATAGTATCCCCCTTCCGTCTCCCTCCTCCCCTCCCCCTCTCTTTGACTTCTTTCCTTCTTTCTCTCATCTGTATCTATCTATCATCTATCTATCTATCATCTATCTAACCTATCATCTATAAAATAGGCAAAAGCAGGTTGGTATCCTGAATAATTCAGGTAATTCAGAATATTAAATAGTAGGAGATAATCTGAGAAAATTGTTCCAGGGACAGCTTTGGTCTAAAGCTGACAATTTCTAATACACTGACCACTTCCATGTGTGACTAGTGAAATCAGAAGAGTTAAGATGTGCTTTTACTAACTGTAAAATACACATGAAAAGCTAAATACTTCATAAAAATGTAGAATCTCTAATTAAATAAAATCCATTTTAAAATTAGTTTCACCTATTTTTACTTTTTTAATGTGGTTACTAGAAAACTCAGTTTTTAAGTGTAGTCCATGTTTGTTGCTGGCATTATATTTCTAATGGAAGGCACAATCTAACAAAAGAAGGATCTTGAAGTTTCCCTTCTGATATCCAAAATTTCCATAAATATGAGAATAGCTAGAAAATGTTTTTAGATTAATAGATTCATAATGCTACAGAGTAGATTTTTCCTACAAAAATATGTTTTGTTTCCATTTATAGATATAAAACGGAAGTTCTTAGTGTTAACTTGATTTTTTTTTTTTTTTTTAATTTCAGGAAGATATTTTGACTATGCCATGAAACTTTAAAGTATAGAGACAGTGAAATATTTAAGATAGCTTTCATTAAAATGATTTAACTTAAGAAAAAGCTGAAATTAATCTTAAGATCATATCTGGGGTTGTCTGGTCAAGAGAGACATATGTGTTAAGGGAAGCAATTTAATTTGTAGCAACTCATTGCTAACTAAAATAAATTGAATATTGAAAATATTTAAGATTTTCTGATAGTTGTCTCTTTGAAGGGTTCAATGAATGAAGTTAAATTAATTCCCCCAGAACACCTGTGTACCTTCAAGTGATAACATAATAAACATGAAATATTGTTTTATTATAGTAAACATGAATGCTAAATTGAGGGCTATGTAATCTAATCACCAGTCATAGCTTAATTTGCTATGACTCACAATTTCATTCTTCCACATTTACATTTCTATACTCAAATAACCAGCCCTGTTTATTAAATTGTATCCATTGCATCATCCAAAGTCTAATTAGATCCTTTGAAATACCCCACCTCTTCACTTATCACTCCACAGACCCTTTGAATATTCTCTGCATGCAATACTCTTCCTTCCCCCTTGTCTTCTGCAATAAATGCTTCAGAGCTCAACATTAAGTGTCCTGTTTTCTATTCTTTTCTCAAATTCCACCTATCCAAAATTTTATTTTTGGAACTTACTGTATGTGTGACATTCCCTGTTCCTGCGTAGTCATTTTCTTAATGTGTTTCTTTCCATCTGGAGTGTTCCTCTGGTTAAGATGCCATCTTTGCGATGCTCATTGTTGTATCCATAGCATCCAAAATGGTGCCTGACATACAGTGGAGACTTAAATATTTGGTAAACATCTATGTTCATATGCTCTAAAATAAAGTGTCTGAACATCTTTTTAGGTTTCTTGGCCAATGGCCACTCTTTGGTAATAGATTTTGTTTAGGAAATTAAAAAAAATAATTGATACAAATTATTTAGTCTGTGTTTTATTTCTTTCTTCTTCAAATGTTTTATTTCTGCATGCAGAGAGGTTTATTTTGAAGGATAATGAAAATAATTTTCTTCTCATAATGGGTAATTGGTATAAATATAAATAAATTCTCCAAAAATATTAGAAATTTTCTAGGTGCTATGGAGGCTACAAAGATAAACTAGAAATATTTCTTTTTCTCAAGGAGCACATAGAAATAGGGAAATGAAGACATATAATATAAATGCTGGATAGACAGTGATTTTTGGCAAAGAGGTATAGAGGCTTGTAAGTCCAGATGATGAAGAGACTATCTCTAACTAATATTACAACCAAGAAAGACTTCTTGAAAGAGAAGGCATTGAACATAAGCTTTGAAGAATAAAGTCCTTCAAAGGGTTTAGACTTGTAGAGGTACCTAAATAAGAAATGCATTTTCTTTGAAGGGAAATATGTAAGCAATTACATAGAGGCTTGACACTTGACACTGTATGAATGGTGAGCAAGTCACCATTTCTGTACCATAAGATGTGGATGGCAAACGCAGTATGGTCAAGTTGACCAAATAGCTATTTAAATGGCAGATGGTGACAACTTTGATACCTACTCTTGAGCTACTGTTTATGGAACTTTATACAAATGATAACTCCTCTCTTAGCCTCACTTTCTCCAACTGAGAAACATAAGGCAATAATGTCAGAACTTCTGTGGATCATTGAGAAAAGTAAATAAAATAATGTTTAGTAAAAACGTAAAAGTCAATTTTAAATAAATTACTTAAAATGGGAGCTCTGAAAGTATTTTGGAACAAAGTCATATGATATCTTAAATGTTTGTGCTTTTATTCTGTAGTCATTGGTTCTATGTTGCCTCCATGAGTCACTTTAGTGTAGTGGTTAAGTGCACAGACTTTTAAACCAGACTATATGTTTGAGTTCTGATTTAGGCAATTTACTTATACACTTTGTGCCTCTTTACTCATCCATAAAATTGCAATAGTAATTATTGTGAAGAACAAGTAAATTAATAAATGCACAAGCTATAGAATAATATCATGAAGTACTATGTATTCATGCAGGAAGTTTTATATAATATTAGCTATTACTATGCATTAGTCATCAAAAGCATTATAGAAAAATTTGTCTGAGTCAGAGATGCTTGAGGAGAAAACTCTATGTCAGCCCTGTATAAATTGTAGAGAGAGACACATTAGGAAGTTTTTGCAGTCCTCCTGATAAGAGAAAGTGAGTGCATGAACAAGAATAGATGTAGTGAGAAATGAGAGTTGAAGGAAGACTTAAAAAGAAATAAACTTATTTATTTTGATGAAGTCCCATTTGTTTATTCTTTCCTTATGTGCCATGCTCTAGGGAATATAATCAGTGAAAATATTGCTGCATGGAATATCTGAATTTTCCTTCCTATGCTCTCCTCTAGGACTTTTATGGTATCACAACTTATATTTAAGTCATTTATCCACCTCGACTTTATTTTTGTGTATGGTGTAAGTTGGTGGTCAAGTTTCATTTTTTGCATGTAGCCATACAGATCTCCCAAGAGCATTTGTTGAAGAGGCTATTTTTACTCCATTTTATGCTTCTGCCCCCTTTGTTGAATATTAATTGACCATAGAGCATTATGCTAAGTGAAATAATCTAGGTGGTGAGAGACAAATACCATATGATCTCACCTGTAAGTGGAACCTAATCAACAAAACAAACAAGCAAGCGAAATATAACCAGAGTCGTTGAAATAAGGAACAAACTGACAGTAACCAGAGGGGATGGGTAAGGGAGATAATAGGGGAAAATGGGAAGGGTCATCAAGGAACATGTATAAAGGACCCATGGACAAAGCCAAAGGTGGGGTAGGATTGAGGGTATGAGGTGGGGATGGGTAGGGCCAGGCAGAGTGGTAAGGGTAAAATGGAGACAACTGTACTTGAACAACAATAAAAAAATAGAAATAAACCTTAAAAGGCAGAATGATTGGAACTTATTGGACATGTGGAAAACGAAAAGTAAGTGATAGATGTAAATACTGAGATTTTTAGTTTGAAGATTGAGAGATGATGCTTCAGACAAAAATAATAAATTAGAAAAATACACATATCTGAGATGGACATATTTTGGATGTGTTGTGCTTGCATCGTTTTTGCCATTTCCTATTGGAGATGTCTAGGAGGTAAATTTGAATGACTGGAGGCTAGGCTATTAACATAGATTAATAGGTGATAGTTAAAGTTTGAAGAAAAACAAGGACAAGAGATTAGAGAGATAACACAATAAGCTTGAGGGACGCCATTATATGAAAAATATATCTACCAGGTTGGAGGAAAAGGTGAAATTAAAGGAGAAAGGAGTAAGAGGGAACCTATAGACAGTGTTTTTCTTAATTCTATTTTTTTCAGTTTTATTGAAGTATAATCGGCAAATAAAAATTTTATATATGTAAGGCATACATATAATACATGGATACATGGATACATTGTACACAATCAAGTTTATTCACATATTCATCTCACATCATTAACATATTTTTCTGTGTGTATAGTGAGAATACATATTTACTCTAAGAAAATTTTGAGTACATAATACAGTATTATTAACTGTTGTTACAACACTGTACATTAGGGCCAAAATACTTTTTATTTTATAACTAAAACTCTGTAACATTTAATGAACATCTTCCTATTTCCCCCACCCCTATGCCTCTGGCAAACTGGTAATATAAATCCAACTCTTTTAGATTCTACATGTAAATGAGATCCTATAATGTTGTTCTTTTCATGTCTGTCTAATTTCATTTAGCATAACCTCCTCCATTTTCATCTATATTGTTGCAAATGTTGAGTCCCTTCTTTTTTATAGCTGAATAATTTTCAATTGTATGTAGATATATATTCAGATATATCATATTTTCTTTATTTAGGTCAAATCTTTAGCTAGTCACATCTATGGGTGCTAAGATAGTTATAAAATTCACGTGATTGCCTTGCCTTTTTTAACTGTGTCTTGAAGAAAAACAATGACAGATTCATTTTAGTCAAATACTTACTCAGGGCATGCTGTGAAAGTCTCAAGGCAGTATTTCCCGCTATGCATATATCCTACACCTGGGTTGCAGACTGTGCCAAAAAATAAGGCATGGAATTTAATCATAAGGTGGGAGAACTTGTAAAGGAGCGTGTTCTATCACCTTGACAGGTTTCTTGCACAAAAGTCATGACCTGAGAGGAGGTACATGAATTTCTGCCTGCCCCTAAAAACCTTAAACATTCAGATACTGATGAACTTTCTGGGCTTGAAGATGTAGACCTCTCTGACCTCACACTAGATGAGATCAACATCTCTGGCTGGAGATAACAATATACGTCATCTGAGATGAATGTCTCTCCGGATAGTGCTTGTTCTTCTCAAAATCACTCCTGCCTACCTTCATGGCCTCAGTTCTCAGTGTATCCCAAGGGGAAAAATGTTCCTTCTCCTGTGGGAGCAAATACCAAACTCCAGGAAGAAGTTGTACTTTCTGGCTAAAATATACATGTACAAATTAGGGAAAGACTTGTACACATGGTGATATATCAAAGTCAGTGAAATATAAGGCTAGATAGAACATCTTACTAATGCTGTTCTCCCATGAAGCAGCATTTAATATACTGATAAGTATATCTGAAGTTGGTCCTAATATAGGGCTAGGATGGATTCTTGAAGCTTGGACAAAATGACAGCCTTCGGATGGTTGGAGATACCAGAATAACATTGGCCAGGTATTGAGAAAGCTAGGTGGTCATGTTAAAAAGGATTTATTATGTAAGACCAAAACACTTACCATTGACTATTCTAAGGTGAGCCCAAATTCCCTCAATGTGTTCATAAAGAATGATTTAGTGAAGGGGTACCAACATTACTGAAAATAATAGTAGTGGTTGTTCTCTGCTGGTCAGAGTTAACTTTGGAGATGCTGCTATAGACCTGCATTCTCTCATGTCAGTGAGGTTTATAGGACTCCATTATAGCAGTATAGATGGAAGTACTCAGCCATCAGAGGCAAGATGAATGTGGTTGCCATAAATAGTCCTAGGATTTAAAGGCAACCAGGATCCCTTTATTTACAAGTATCTATACAAATGTGAATGGATGGAGATATCCCTAGATATGAGATAGAATAACAGACAACTGGGATGTTGCTTGATTTGTATATTAGACCCATTGAGATGGAAGCAGATGTAAGTCTATCAATTAAAAATCATGCTTTTTTGCCTAATTTTCTGATCTATTCAAGTTCTTAGACTTAGAACTGATCACTTGAAGATGAGTCTAGGTCCCTTGACTTATATCTTAGCTCTACCACATTAGTGTATACAAAAATATGGGATGAATGGGTAAAAACAGGCTTACATATTTTTGCATAGAAAGATATGCAGGTTATGATTATTACAATAGCTTTATTAGCTCAAAAGAATGTCACTCACAACTGAGAGCCTACTTTTGCCCACTCCTCTATATAGTTAATCATTTCTCAAAGGGACCTGTGTCCATTTACCAGTATAATTGTACACCGAAGAAAAGGGACTATCTAGATTTTCAAGTACATTTGAATACAGGCATGCAGCTGACACTGAAACCAGGAGTCAAGGCTCTTTCATAACCTCTAAGTCTTGTGAAATCCAGAATATATAAAGGTTTAGGACAAATACATTTCATAGTGATTTTCATGTTCACATAGCCCCACCACATGGTAAGTCGCCCAGACTTTCAAGTGTATTACAAAGATGGATGGATTTAGCAGTTGGTAAAACACTCACATTGATCTCTTGTTCTATAGAGTAAGGAATTTTATAGTAGAAAAAGCAAAGTAGAAAAATACTGACACTGCCCATATTTGTAGTTAAGATAGTAAATCAGACTCAATGATTCAGTCCTGGGAAGAAATGTAGAGACCAGTGTTATTCTCAAATACAAACAGATTCAGGCTGATGATGCCCATCATGTCCCCAATTAATATATCTGTGTATTCATGGCAAAAGGCATATAGATCATGGTAAATATCAAATGACTACCATGAACTTAACCAGATACTGTATTCAGTACCAGATATGGAATCTTTAACACACAAACAGGAACTATTCTTCCAATATTTTACAATGATAAGTCAACGAAAGAACAAAAGAGATGAGTTATCAAATGAAGGTAAATTTTATTTTATTTTATTTATTTATTTTTTTTTTTTGATTCCCAGTCAGGGCACATGACTGAACCCCAGGCACGCCATGGCCCCCAGCAACTGCACATTGATATTTCTCTCTCTCTCTCTCTTTCTCCCTCCCTTCCTTCTCTAAAAATAAATAAATAAAATCTTTAAAAATTTTTATTTTATTTTATTGATTATGCTATTACAATTGTTCCATTTCCCCCCCTTCATTTTATCCTTTAGGAGTGGTTTTGTTGGGAAGCAGAAATGCTGTATCAAATGAGAACAAATAATGTAAAAATGTGAGAAGTTATAAAAAAACAAATATTCTCAAATTAGAACTGGGGTAGAACTGAAACTGATAGAATTGGAGAGTAGTAGGAGTGTTCTTTGTCGTACTCCCAAAGAATGATATATCGCTATTTTGAGGTAGGAAAGGTAGACAAGAAGTAAGTGAACAGTTATCAGCTTTATAGTAAAGTAAGAGTCTCCTCGCACTTTGATAGATAGCCCATTGCTACTTATCATTAGGCTTGCACTTTTGTTTTTATAATGTGGTAAGTAAAAATACTTTGTTACCTTCTCAGTCATGTAGACCCTTGAACCTACAATCCCTGTTATATACACGATTTTTTAATGGAAATAAGTTTAACTAATTTTGAGTTTTCTCCTGGTGGATGTGACTGACCAAGAGCAGACACGAACAAAAATCACGATACTATCTCAGAAATTTAGATCGGCCACAATTATTAAAAAGAACCACCTGGTAAGGAAATAAATTCAAAGACATATCATAGGACATTATTTAAATTGTTAAAGATACAAAATAAGGTAAGGATGGAAATATAATACTCAAAGGGCATTAAAGTACTGAGGCAATAAAAGATACATTGAAGAGATTTAACAAGAATAAATAATAAATATGTGGTCAATAATTTTCATTTCAAAATGGAAGATTTTGGTGGTGAATCACTGCAAGAGATGTCAAAGTTCAAGGTATAAAGCTGTGACTGTGGGCAGCTGAGTTGAAGAAAAACAAAGGATAAGGAGTTGATGAAATGAAGGAGATACCAGACTTAGAAAATCTCTTGATGAAAGTATATAAATGTAACCAGAAAATGAGATGTGTTATTTCAGAATGAAGGTAAGAAGGAGCTCTTGAAAATTGTAGCAGATTGTTTATAAATGATGATTGCTCCATTAAGAAATGATAGAAGAGAAAAAAGGGAGAATTCCAAGAGATTTTACTTCCTCCTACCCCAAAGCAAACCCCAATTATGTTTTATGAGGGCAGTAAGGAGTAAAATATTATGTTACTTTGATACCCTCTCTATAATATATTTCTGCTCAATTTTGTAGTTGTTTTGTTGTATTGAGAAAGTAGCATCTCATTATTCCTATGACTTAGGTTCTAATGCAGCATTTTACATATGTGTGTTTTATAATTGCCATCATCATTATTATTGTTGATTTTATTGTTATTCTAGTGTAAAGCAACAGCATCTAATTTTTATAGAATTCCTAACCACTCCTGTTGTACCCAAGAGTTAAGTAAAACCTAGTTTGAAAACCAACATCATAAATTTTCTTTAATCCAGACAAAACAAATATGATAAGGTATACTTTGTTATATAAGAGAAAATTAAATCTCAGTGAGTAAGCAAATTGCCAAAAAATCACTCATCCTAAAAACAATTATGTTGGACTTAAATTCAAGACTGAAACATGAAAACTTTTCAGGAGAGTTTACTTTAGACTACTGTTCGAGTGGTACTTATGTCATCTATTATTTAAATCCTGGATGTTGGGAACCACCTGCCTGGTTTCAGAAGCTGTAATCCTTACCAAGGCTAAGGCTGAGGGAACAACCTTGGAACCGTAAACCAGCAAGGAGATAAAAGCTTATCTCCCTGGCAGGAGCACCACTTTTGCTCCTTTTACTTCACCCTGCCTGGTCCCCAATGCTTGGTCAGTTAGCCAATGAAGGGTAGGATTCCCCAAGGGGGCAACGACCTAAGGCAGGCACGATCACATGGGAGGCCCCCAAGGAAAGGACTTTGGGGGCTACAGCAAAAGGGGGTGATGGACTCTCGCCCCTTGGCTTTGACAAAACCTAAGTTCTCATCGTCTGCAAGAAAATTTCCTTATCTCTTGGCTGCCTTAGTTCCCTTGCTCTACCTAAGCTTGAAATAATGATGGAGGGTGGTGCAGCCCTGTACTGGAAAGGGTGGGTTCACCGGGTGATCAGGCCTAAAAAAGAATATGTAAAATCCTGTGAAATCTGCTTTGTTTAGAATGCTCTCAATTGAATGAGAAGGGTCCAGGGAGGAAGTAAGTTTGTTCCTCAAATTTTTACAGCTCTTTGACCCTGACTTAAAATAGGCCCTCAGAGTTGCTTGTTATTTGATCCATATTTCCCGGCAGTGAGTAATGAGCTTTATCTGACTTCCTGTGTAAACGAACCCAATAAAAGCCTTTGAGGAAAAGGTTCTTGGTCCTTCTCCTTCGAGAGATCTGCCAACTTTCCTCCCCAAGCAGATCATGTCTTGGTAGACTTATTCTCATCTGTGGCAGACGGGGGACTCTGCGGGCAAAGCTCCCACACACCTGGATAGCTACAGAATCATTGATTTAGTCTCTCTAATCCCCCCCCATAAATATAGAGAAATCTTCATATTTTGTTCTCTGATCATTTGTATATTCTCTGCCCAGCCCACACATGTATTGACATGAAGTTGTGCTGAGTGTTTACTGATCAAACTTTTTTCAGGCATGTCACAACTTAAACCCCCCCCTTCTCTAAGAAATATCTACCTCATAGGATGCTGTGCCCATTATTTGCTTTTTAGAGACACCCATACTTGTCTTTCAAGATGGAATCTCTGTAAAGGTTGCTCAGTTGAATTAAGGTGAAGAATGACATAAGATGCTATTAAGAAACAGGCTACCTAAGATGCTTCTTTCATTGTGATTTGGAGGAGGAAGAAGTGGCTCTAAAGCGGCAAAAAAGTAAGGAAATGAAATGAGAGATGCAAAGAAACTAATCTTTGCCTTTTTTTGGTCAATTGCTATTGAATATAATTCTAGTGTTAAAATAAGACATTACCTGCTGCTGTATATTTATATGTATTTTTGTATGTGCTTCATCTTTCTGTGTTTCTCCACATACATATATGGAAGTATACAGAGAGAAGAGTAAGTTGGAGAACTAGATGGACAAAAGAATCTCAACAAGTACAAAAAATTAACAGTGGGGGATGGGAAGCCTGTCCTGAATAAGATAAGATCATAATTTGAAAAGTAGAGACTTGTGATAACTCCATCAAAATTCATACCCTGAAATCCTTGTAAAATTGACATGTGTGCATGGGCTTAATAGCAAAGGGTGGAAAGGGAGTGACTAAGAGTCTGAATGGTAGCCTGGCCCAAAGACTAATGGTTACAATCTTATCCTTTAGACAGGTGGCAGGAGGTAGGATGGGCTTTCTGCTTTTCTCCAGGGTGAGGCGACCTTGGTGTGTGATGTGAAGAGGGAAAGAGCCTTTTCTAATAGAGATGCATCCACTTTGGGCTTTGAAGAAAATGAAGAGGGCTTCTATATCAGAGTTCTAAAAAAAGAGGGCATATACCAAAAAAAAAAAAAAAAAAAAAGGCAAACAGAAAACAAACCTCTTTAGGTGAGAGGAATGAATGTATTTTGTGGAGTAGATTTTTCACATGATTTCTCAATTTCTAAATGCTTAACTAGAATAGTATTTAATATCCTCGACTATGAAGCGGCCCCGAAGAGGTTGTGCTTTAGAAGGATGAGTGTGGTTGTGGTGTCAGTGTGTGGAAACAGAGTCATCAGAGGTGGAGGGAGCGTTAGGAAGTTTTTACAGTCTCCCAGAAGAGAGGTAATAAAGACCTGGACACTTAATGCTGGATATACATGTTATGTTATATTTTCTGTTAATTAAACTTCTCAGTGTAATATGGCAACACGAGAGATTGCAAATTTTATGCATTTCCAGGAGTGCTAGGAAAAGGGGAAAATACTCCACCTAGCAATAGTCCATTAAAAATTAATTTCAGCAGAAATTCATAAAAGCTGGAAGGGATAAAGTTGTTATATATGTACCTTACATAACCACTCCCTGCCAAGTCTGTTTGGATATATGCATCTAGGAATTATACAGTAAAATGGGGTAAAATATAGGTAATATTTATATGATAATAAATATGGTCATGTGGTAAAATAAAGGCCTTTAATGTTAAGAAATTTTTTCCTCTGTAAATAAGCTACTCTATAAAGTACATAGACAGATTCTCCTAATGCAGTTGAATATTAACTTCTCATGCATGAATGGACAGATTATTAAACAATGAAATTAAGTGTAATTCAGAGACTTGAAAAGTGGGGGTCTCTGAAGTTAACCTATTAATTATGAGCTGTATCAAAAGAGCCTTTAGAACAAAATTAAGTGATAAATTAAATTCCACCTTGCTGGAAGGTTGAATTTGGCTGACTCAATTTGCAAGTAAAAGTGTGGAAGATGTAACTGAAAAGTAAAATTAGACATTTTTTCTTTAGCTTTTTTTTATATTACTTGTCATAAAAAACAGACATGTGGGGAAGAATTATAAACAATTATTCAGTTTGAGTATAATGGCTGCAATCATTACTCAACCAATAACAGTGCTTGAAAATAAAGAAGTGAATTGATTTAAGAAAATAACTCCACTTTTGTTACTTCAAAACTGAGAGAGTAGATATTTTAAACTGGTGTTTGAAAAGATGAATCAAATATTTAAACAAAATGTTTTTTATTGCTCCCATTTTAAATATAATTTACTTGTAAGTGCAACATATGGAGTTTTTATGTAAAAACTGTGTCAGAACATTTCAGGTCATGCACTAAGAGGGTAAGCCATGCCTGTGGGTCATACATTAAAATGCACGCATTTTTGCTCTTGTGGGGTCCCGTTTCACAAGGAAATTAAAAACCAAGTGACTTTCTTGCTTATTGGCTTCTATATGTTAATTCTGTCTCTAGAGTTTGGTGATGGTGTTTTTGTCCTACAAACTAGAGTTAAGATTGATGCCAGAGTGGAAAGTACCAGGATCATTCATTTATTCTTATAGTTAAAGTATAGTTTCTTTTAAAAATATTTCCAGGACCCCTACTTCCTTTTATTAAAATAGCACTTTCCATAAATGCTCTACATAATGGCACTTAGTTCAAAAAATTTTTAAAAATTGTTTTTATTTATATGTAGATGATAGATCTTGTTCCCAGTTTTGCATTTTATAAAATGAGAGAAAACTATGATGCAGTTCTTTAAAGTTAAGCAGTTTATAGCTCCATTATAATAAAATGTAAACAGATATATGAGTAAATTAACTTAGTATTACCCAAATGCAACATGTGTTTATATTCAATAAACACCATATGATAGTTATATAAGCAAAATTTTTATATTGTATTTAATATCTATTTATTGCATGTAATATTATTAAATTAATTTAAAATTTCATTTTAGAATATTAAAAGGTAATAAAAGCATATACTTGAAATTCATAAAACTGAAACAGTTTTGATAAATCACATTCTTCAGAGACAAAATAATAGAAGTGTACAAAATAGTGTTCCCATGTCAGAATGGTAAATTTCACCTGTACAAATTCAGGTACAAAGCCTAGATGAGGGAAAGATAGAAGGAGAGAGTTACAGAGAGAGGGAGAACATTTTGGGTACAGGTGATCAGCCTGTCCTTCCTCTGGACACCAGAAAGAAGCCTGAGAGGAGGCAGGGATCAGTGCCCTTCCTTGTGCTGGTCAGTGCTCCCTGATTCGTCTCAGAGTGTGATAACTAGCTATACTAGGAGTGATTTTAGTACTTAGAAATATCTACTTATTTTTTAATACATCTTAGCTCCTCAACACAAGCCAATACTGAATCCAATGCTCAATAAGATTGATCAATCCTAAATCTGGAGTGAAAGCAAATACTTCTGTTGAACTTTTGTAACTGGAAGACAGCACTTAATTTTCTAACACAGTGCTTCGCTAAAGGGTCTGTCTGTATTGGTTTGCTAGGACTGCCTAACAAAGTACCACAACCTGGGTGTTTTAAACAACTTTACTCTCAGTCTGGAGTTTAGAATTCTGAATGAAACTGTCAGCAGGACCTTGCTCTCTCCAAAGCCTTAGGGGGAAATTAGTTCCATGCCTTTCTCTTAGCTTCTAGGGTTGCTGGAAATCTTTGAGTGTACTTGAAGGAATACTTACTCCATAAAGTTGTGTCTTAAGTAGAGACTGTTCTATATTGCCTATTAATTTTAGTTGGCAACCTAAGAGGTCAGTTGTTTCAATGCACTTACATCAGTGCCATGGTCTGCAGTGCTGGGGTTTATTCTGGATGTAAACCTCCATCCACCTCAAACCCACAATAACAATGATTCCAAAAATTTTCAGCACATATTACAGTGACTTAACTATCATATACACAAAATTAATAATCAAGCAGGTAGCTTTAGCTTTAAGAGGTTGTCCTGCACTGTGTAATGTATCAGGTCTGGTACTGCTCTCCAATTCCCTCACCTAACTCTGTCCCCAGTGCTTGGGAGAGACAAGGCCAGTTTCCATGATGCCACAAAACAAAGTTTGTAGAGTCATAGAATCCCACATGGTCTTTCTCTTACAGCAACTGAGACTGTATTCAAAGTTTTGGAATCTAGCTACTCTCTGCACTGTCTTCAGATTCCTTTCCTGGGAAGATACCTTATGGGGTTCCTGTAGTATGTAGTCTGACACCATATTATCCTTGGAATAGGCAATAGTCAAAGAGCAGTAATATTTTCCAATATTTTATTGCTTTACTTGGGCTGAGTTTGGGTTTCAGTGTTCTGACCAGATTATCTGAATTGGTATGTATAATTTTATATGTCAACTTGGTTAAGCCATAGTAACCACATATTTGGTCAAACACTATTCTAGATGTTTCTGTGAAGGAATTTTGATGAGATTAACATTTAAATCAATAGACTTTGACTTAAGCAGATGTTCCCTAAAATATCAGTGGGCTTTGTTCAAACAGTTGAAGGGCTTAAGAAAAAAACTGATTTCCCCTAAAGGACAGGGGATTCTGCCAGTAGACTGCTTTTAAATTTGAGCTGCAGCTACTTCTAGTGTGTCCAGCCTGGGGCTATTTGTAAATATTAGATTCACCAACCTCCACAATCATGTGAACCAGTTATTTAAATTTGTCTCACTCTCTCTATCTCTCTTCATATATATACCTATGGTATTCTTTTACTCTTATGACAATTTGTTCTTATATACTATTTTTCAGATAAGAATTAAAGTAATTCCCTGGGGAATCTGTACTTAAATAAGAAGGCCATTATAGCAGTTGCACTTTAGCCCTTAAAAAACTACTTTTCTGATTTCCTCTTTTTGTAGATGGAATGTGAGATGTGAGATACCTACAACAAGAATAGGGTGCAAGGAAAAATTGAGAAGCAAATTTCCTGACCTGTATCTAGTCTAGATTATACACAAATGGCAAAGAAGTCATTTAAAACCTATGTTTACTAGGTTGGAGGACTAGAAAAAGATTTGAACAAAGATCCCTTACAGCAATAGAGGATATATTTATGAATCTATATCAATTTATATTTATACTCACATAGGAACGTGCGTGTATATATATATGCACATACATACATATATGCATATATACATATATATATGCATAGTAATATCTGGACTCAAACACAAGTAGGTAATTAGTAAAGAATAGATGATTTCAGGATTTTGGTTGTTTTCTCCTGGAAGACAAAGTAACAGTGATAAGTTCTGGTAAAATTGTTTGTTGCATTACAACCATATGGTTCTTAATTGTTTTTAATGACAAAACTGAAAATACCTGTCCAGAGGCGGTTCATGGGCTTTTCTAGGTATGTGAATTAATTTATTTAATTGTTTCAGGAACTGTTCTGAAGGAAGCATTATTGCAAGAATTTTATAAATGAAGCAACTGAATTTCAAAGTAGTTACATAACCTTCCCAAGGTTATGTGTGATTATATGTGAAGAATCTTCTTGACATTTATCAAAACTCCATCACTTTCAACTTCTTTCTCCCTTTATTCCTTTTAAGGGCAAGGGCAAGTGTCAGGGAAAATCTTTTAATAAACTCCAGTTTCTAATCACAGTGCCCCAATTCCCCTTGGTCTGTTTAGTTTGATCTCTAGTATTTATTTCTCCAATACACTGTATATATCTATTGTAATATTTCCTGACCCTCAATCTGATTAAGCAACTTGCCCAAGACAGCACAGAGATTAATGGTAGAACCATAAATTAAAAATTTCCATACCTTTATTTTGTTACATTACTGAACTTTGTTGCCTTCTGGAAGATATATTATGATAGCAACACATCTTTTCCAGTAAAGGAAACTCATATATGTTTCCAGTCTTGCAAACCTAAATAAGATTTGCACCATAGACATAACAAAGTTATTAGGTTAATATTTTTGTGATTATAGTTTTCTCAAAAGGTATTTTTAGCCCTGGCTAGTGTAGCTCAGTGGATTGAGTGCAGGCTGTGAACCAAAAGGTCACCAGTTCTATTCCCAGTCAGGACACATGCTTGGGCTTTGGGCCAGGTCCCCAGTTGGTGACATGTGAGAGGCAACCACACATTGATATGTCTCTCCCTCTCTTTCTCTTTTCCTTCCCCTCTCTCTAAAAATAAATAAATGAAATCTTTAAAAAATATTTTTATTCTTCCATGTTCATTCTCCAAGTAATCAAAGGACATTACTGTTGAAGAGTAAAGAGATGTACTACATTATTATACATTCGTTCTATATTGCCTAGAAACTGTCACTTATTGCTTTTAAAAGTTCATTTGAATTTTGTTGAATAGAAATTGTAGCTAGAAGAAAAAATTCCTTCATGCAAAATTAAACAGTAAATATTTTAGTACACAGAAAGAAAAGGGTTAATTAAACCATCACATTTAGAGTCACTTTTCTATGACATTTCCTTTTACAGAGCTATTTGAACAAATGTATGCAAATTATATATGAATTTGGTGAGCAGTAAAAGGATATTTTAAGACTTCATTAATTATAAATTCTATAGAAGAGACAAAATAGACTTTGAATGAACTGAGTCCATTTGTTCCATTATGTACATTTTTCTAAAGTTGGTGGAATTTACAAAATTGAAACTCCATTTATTGGACACCTGCTCTATGTCACACAAGCTGAGTGATTTACATTTGCTACTTCATTTAACCTTTACATTTATTCTGTGAGATTATTTCTGGTATCCCCCCATTTTATGTTTTAGAAAAAAGAGGCTCAGAATATCTTGCATAAACATGCACAGTTATGAAACAGCAAATCAGGGATCCTAACCAGTAGTTCTGACTTAATCTCCAGTCTCTTCAAGTGCCATCTTTCCCTGTACACATCCCTTCCATATACCTTTACCTCTATCTAGTCATTCACAGATGGTAGATAAATCTATGTATCTATAAATCTATAGATAGATTATCTATCATCTGTGACTGTACTCATATACCTGAAGTATTTTTAATCCTCAATTTTATTTTAATAGTTACACCTGTTTGTTGTATTTTGAATAAACTATTATGGGTCTAATTCATGGACCAAAATTAACCTTTTGACCTGTCACCATTTGCTCAGTCGGTCAATATTTACCTTTAAAAAACATATTTATTGTAGATGTTTACCATATATTCTGGATTCCTTTCATTTTTAAACTATCAAAAAACTTAACAGGAATGGATGATAAATTTTATTAAATAGTATTATGGTATATCTATTGAAATAAAATTATTTTTCCTCTTAGACTTTTATGCAGTGAATAAAATAAAAATTCCTCAAAATATTTAATCATGGGATGTTATGATATTTTATACTTTCAATGAATATAATATCTATAATGTTAAATTTATTTTGAAAATATTTTATTTATAAGTTTTTACATTTGTGCAGCTGTCACCAGGACAGTGATTGACAAAACAATGCAAATGTAAGTAAAAGATGTAATAAACATAAGCATGTGACAATGGGTTCTGAGGTTATGAGACTCAGTCACTCTCATCCTTTGTGAGGACAAGTTCCCCTGGTATTTAAACCCCATAAAAATGATGTCCTGCCTAGTGCTAATATATTTGAGAATTGTACCTTCCAAGAGTAGTGTGAGTGTGTTTGTGTTTGTAAGAGTAGTTATATGTACCCCTGTGATCATTTCCAAATTTTCTGAGAAGCTACAAGTTTGCCTGCTGATCTGAGAAGTGAAATATAAAAAATATATATATCAAATGAATCAGGGAATATTCATGCCCCTTAGCAGTTCTGAAGCTAATGTTAACCAATTCTGACACATTAAACCACAAATACTGGCTGGGTTCAATCAGGAGACAATTCAGTGAGTTCCTCTAGTCTGATGAAATAGTCTTTAGGACTATCAGTCTCAAAGCATTTATGTTCAATGACTCATTCATGTTGGTGTGCAGTTGTAAACTTTCTAAAATCAGTATTCATGGACTGAGTTATTAAAACTGTTTCAAATAGAAAAACTAGCATAGAGAATAATATAATCAACACCCATTGTAAGAAATAAATTGTTACTAAATAATTTGAAGCTTCCCTTGTATTCTGTTTCCTTCCCTCTTTAGAAATAAGTACCATGTTCAAGCTGATTTGTGTCCTTCGTATTTGTGTTTCTAGATATAGTATTAGTAGCTTACAATATGAGTTTAAAATTCTCTTTTAACAGCAGGATTTTGTATGTATTATCATGCAATTTGATTTTCATATAAACATGATGTTTTAAAATTTTATCACTGTTAATATATGTAGATGTAGTTAATGCTCTTTAAGTGCTTTATAAATTACATAAAATATACCACACCATGTTTTATGCATTTCACTACCAATAGACATTTGGGTGTTTCTAGTTTTACATTTATCTGACAAATGTTATAGAGACATATTTATCTATGGCCTTCTATCTCTCATGTAACACAAAATAGAATCGTTAGGGGAAGAGTAAGCTAATATTCAACTTTACTATAACTTGCCAAATTGCTTTACAATCATGAAGGTGGTACCACTTTGTGTCAGCTGGCTTTGGTTGTCCTGTTTTTATACAGAGTGAAAAATAGCAAGTTGGTCAATCAGAACTATCCTCAGAAGACTGGGAAAATGATGTAGGGGTAATAAAGATGTAAGTAAATGCCACTAGAGTAAAATCTTTTTAGTTCTGAGACTCTACAAAAGTAAGACACTGTCTATGATGACCATGACAAATTGGAACAGTGAATTTTTCCTCATTTTGACAGGTATTTCTATACAATCTCAGTCACGCAGAATCTGCAATTCAAAATTTTACCAGAATTTCAGGAATAGCAAAAGAAAGTACAATACGACTCATTGGATAATTCTCTATGCAATTATTGGAAATCATTTTTATACTGAGACTTATCACTTCACACAGAGCTTGAGCTTCTAGACCAGATCCAGTAAATGAACATCAACAGTCTCACTGGCCCAGAATTAATCTGTATGAGGAGACTCAGGTATGCTGGACAAAACATCTTTGTCTAGGGAACCTCAGAATCGGGTATCCCAACCTTGATGTTGACAGTATGCTTCTTAGAAAGCAAATACAAGTATGACACATTCCATTTTTCTTTTTTAAAAAAGAAGAAATGAGAGTATTGGCAATTAGCTATAATTCAAATCTAAGCAAATTTATTTAAATATTATTTGCTATTTGTTAAAGAATTGATTGGAATTTTGAGCTCTATATTTGAAAAGTGTGTGTGTGTAGAAATCCTGGAAAAGACAAAGGAAAAATACAGACATGGGCATTGTTAGGTACTATAAAAGTCATTAGATATATACCAAGATCAGAACACATCATACATGTGAAGACTGGGGTTTATCTAGTTTCTCTTCAGCCATTTTATATTTCTGTGGAATTGGGAATGTGACTTTTTAAAAATGTTTGGCTTGATGCAAACATGAAAGATTAAATAAACATTTATTGACCAATATGCCTGTGTTGTATGCTTCACTGGATGCTTGAAAGATTTTATATCAACAGCTACAACCAACTGAGCATTTATTCTGTGTCAGGATATTTACATACATTTTTTTAATAATCCTAAAATAACACAGTAAGGTAGGACTTATTAACCTTTTTCAAAAATAAATGAGAAAGTTGAAAACTTGTTTAAGGTGAATAAGTTGATCTGGTATTCAAAATCAACACTATTCAGATCACTATATAAAACATAAACTTTTCATAGATGTAAAAATTCTATCTTCACTTTCATTTAGGAATCTCAGAGGTTAATGAAGAGAAAGACTTTCAACAGAACTGAAACATGATTTCTTAACTTCCTCTTTCCTTCTTTGTACTCCATCTCTTTAGGTACATTTTTGACAGAAGAGCTAGGTAACTATTTTAAACATAAGTTAGATCATGTGGCAGCTCTGCTCAGACCCTCCAATGACAGTCTACCTAGTTTGCAGATCTTCTCTTTTTTTCTAGCCTATTTTCTACTCTTTTTGTTGATTGCTGGTTGCACAACCCACCTTGGTGTTCTTTGAACACTCAAAGCATATATTTACCTCTGGACTTGCACTAATTAATCTTGTCTAGAAGATTCTTACCACACATTTTATTTTCTTCTCTATTTTACCATCATCTCATCCAAATGTACCAGGAGTTTTATCTCCATCACTCACTAGTGCAACCTCAATCGCAGAGAAGTGCCAGGTACACGTGGAAAGCATCTATTTATTGGTAATATGTATTGACTGAATATAAGTGAGTGATTAATTGAATAATAAATGAATGATTGAGAAAATGAACCAATGCAAACTGTGATATAATAAGGATATAAGAAAGAAGTCATGGGCTTCCAAGACTAACTGTGAGATTGCAAGAAGCATTGACAGAAAATTCACTTCAGTGGGTTTAACAGTGACCTGAAAAAATGGGTTGTGGTTATCCTGGTGGACAAGGAAGGAATGAGATCTTCAGGCAGAATGAAAAACATCAACAAATGGATAGTGACTTTAAAAATCATGGCTTGTCTGGGGAAAGGCAAGCACCACTTGGTGTTAAATAGAGCACTTGGTAAAAAGTTGGAATGCTAGGAGGGAGCCAGATTAGGAAGAAATTGCATTCCATGTATATCAGTCAAGGTTTTAGCAGGAAATGGTTTAAATTACATGGTATATTTGAGAATATGGTATGAGCTGGTTTAAGAGAAACCAACAAAATGTGGTAAAGCAGGCCTCAGCCAGCAACACCAGCAAGCTGTAACTCACAGGACTAAAAGGAAAAGGGCAGGAAGTGATCACAGTAACGCAGAAAGAATAATTGCAACTTTAGGAGAGGATGACTGCTTTTGGCTTCAATAGGGCTTTGCACCTTGCCCAGACCGAATAGTGCACTGAAATTCAAATCATCTTCTCTTAACCAAATCATGGTGTAAAAAATAAGTTTGAGTTAGGCCATACCACAAAACCTGGTCAAGGTTCTGAGAACTGTGGAGAGTGATGAGCTGATGAGTTGACCTCGACTAAAATAACTTTCAGTTCCCGTGGATTTAGCACACAACGATGTGAAGGGCATGCATGAAATCACAGACATATAATGCAAAGAGGAGAAGGGGATCCCAGTGCTTCCCCATTCCCCCTATTCCTTACTGAAGTGTCTCCCAAGGTGAAAAGCCTCAGCAGTCCATTTGGATAAAGAATATGCCTGGTAAGTGTGGTCCTGAACCACAGGATTACTGTTTTAAATACTCCTTATGCCAGGGCCTTAATGTGGGAGGGACATTCTGGCACTCTAAAACCTAACTCACATACAATAAAATTATTGTTTAATCACAGTGGAAGATTTCTCCAATTTTAAATCCTGAGTTATTAACTATGCAGTTATTAACTAACTGCATAAATTTTGTAAGTTATATAAACTCGCTATGCTTCATTTGCCTAGTCTATCAAATGAGATAATATCACTTCCCTTATAGAAGTGATATTGGAAAGATTAAACGAGTTAAACCATGAGGTGGGCACTAGGTGGGCACCTGGAAGATGGTAAACATTTAAAAATATTAACTACGGTTGTATTTCTTGTTGTACCACTAATCCTATTAGAGATTTCAGGGAGAGGTTTTTAATCTACCAGATAAAAAGGATATCCACAGAACCTAGAGGATATCTGTATAATCTATCTCTGTCAATTTATCTGTCATCTATCTATCATCTATCTATCTATTTATCTATCATCTATCTATCATCTATCCTCTATCTATCTAATAATAAATTACTGAAAATAGGAAAGAAGAGAATTGAGGACAAATAAAAAATGAATAAGAAAAAAACAGAATAAAAAATAAACAGCAGATTAGGCCAAAAGGAAATGAAAAGATGTGGCTTTGGCATAAGAAGCAGATGTAGAAAATTAGAACAGGGTTAAAACAAAGGCATCTATGCTAGAAGAAAGTATTAGCCCACACTGCACATTAACACAAGGGTATTGCTATATTATAACTTACTGCTGTGATTGATTTTTTTTACTCTATTAAACTTACGGAGAATCAATTCATAAAATCCTGAGGATTTACACATATTAGATATAAGAGAATCTCTGCCAGCAAGAAGTCTCATAATGGAAGAAGTGTTCATATCCAGTGTGTTATTTCTATAAGAATAAGATAGTGAACATCTTACTTTATTAAATGCTTGTTAATTTGAAAAAAAATGATCATAAAGAGATGGGGTCCATAAAATACAGTCATTTCTCATCCATAAACCCAATTATTGTTCAGGACTAAATACATTGTCTCAGATCAGTGCAACATGGCAGGGCTTTGCAGCCAGGGAGGCTGAAGATAACCTCTTAGTCCTCAAGGTGGTGAACTTGGGGTTCAAGGTCTTAGGCATGACCACTCTCTTTTGTTTATTGAAGTATGCTGTACAGATATCATCACACTCTGAGGTGGATACCATCCAGTAGTATCCATCCCTGCTACAGATGCTCGTCAAAACAGGAGAAAGACATGCACAGACAAGTTTCTGTGGGGGAATAGAAACAGCATGGCCACTTTCTCTAGTGGAAAGTGTCCCGTTCCTCTACCCAAGTAGGTTTTTATTAAGAAAGCAGATTCAGTTTGTGGATTCACAGTCTGGCAGAAAGGATCAAAGGAAACAGGTAACTTACAAAGATGCTAACAGAACTCCTGCTGTGATTCTGGGCAGAGATTGGAATTTTATCATATGAAAGGACTACATGGCTCAAAGGGCTAGTTTTGGTTTCCCATCTGTGCCTTTAAATTTCAAGTAAATAACATCCTCCAGCCAAAAGATCTCACAAGATCTTGCATATTCTATGTCCCAGGCCTGATTACTCCAGGGGTCCGCCGTCTCTGGTCTGGGCTGCATCCTTTAGCTATTTGCTGTTTCCATAGGCTTAAGCCTGGCAGTCAGGAGACAAAGGCATTCAGGAGACTTGGATTTCTCACATCTAAGAACAAAGACTCAGGCTTTGACATAGGGGTTGATGTTGATGACCCCTTCATTTCCACAGCCCCATGAGTCTCTTCCCAGAGGCTTTTTTGTAATCATGCCTGTCTTAGGCTCAATCTCTTTCCTAGGGAATTGTTACCTGTCATTGGCTAACTGATCAAGCATTAAAGGCCAGGCACAGAACAGGCAGTGTTCATGCCAGGGGAATAAGTTTTGTCTCCTTAGTGGCTCCTGGTCCAGAGGTCTCACACTCAGCCTAAGTCGTGGGGGGTTACAGCTTTTTGAGACCAGGCAGGGCAGTCCCCAACAACACTCTATGCACACCAAGAAGTGAAGTGTTGAGATGCAAGGCTTTACTGAAATGTTGATAGATATAGTAGTCATTATTTTCCTTCATTATAGAAGTTGATGATACCCTCAAATTGATCAAAATGTGATCCTGAATGATTATTTGTAAGTATATATTTATATTTGGATAATTTTTCAAAGTAAGGTTATTCTGAGTAGCATCATTAGAAATATGTACTTAATAAATTATACGCAGTACACAGCTAAATGAATTCTGGGAACTAATTGTTCTTGTCATTAGAATACAGTCATCAGGGTGTGATTACAGTTGCTAGCACACAGCTTTTTCTCCTTCTTGGAGAGACATGATTGTACAAAGTTCACCAAGGAATCATCAATCCCTCTTCTTTAGGGTTGTCAGCTCAGCAGCACAGTTTCATAATTGATAATTTCCAATAAAGTTACTTGGTAAGATCCCTACTTTTGGTGTTGTGTTAGAAAAAAATGAAGGATTTTCCATCTTATTTAAATGCTATTTAACCCATGGATGACTTCATGTATTTTTTATCATCATTGGTAGATTGTACTAGTAATACCAATACTTTTGTTTTGATATTTGGAAATTTTATACAATAGATAGTCTTGAGAGAGGTGGAAGTTTGCTAATTACATTATTTTAAAAGTTTGCATTTGTTGAGTGATTCATAAGACAAATCTGAATGTAAAACTAGTCGGACTCCTTTACAAATGCGAAGTATTTAAAAAGGAATACAAAAATGCAAGGTGAGGAAGAACAGAGAGGAATGGTTTACAAAATATTTCAGGGGTTTCTTGATGTTCTAGTTGTGCAAGGTAAATAAATTAGGCATGAGTAGTTTTGGCTCAGATTCTCAACTATGCCAGGGAGATTGTAATTTGCTGGGGAGAAAGACCTTATTTTACATTTTCATATATACATACAAATGTATATAAATTTTCCTTTTGGTCCTGGCTGGTGTGGCTCAGTTTGTTGAAGAGTCATCCCATAACTGAAAGATTGCAGGTTCAATTTTTGGTCAGAACACATGTGTAGGTTGTGGGTTCCATCCTCAGTCTGGGCCAGGGTGGATGCATATGACCCCAGGTTCAGATGCATATGATCCTGGATCTGAGTGCATATGGGAGGCAAACAATCAATGCTTCTCCCTTTCATTTATGTTTCTCTTTCTCCTTTCCTCTCTTCCTTCCTTTCTTTCCAAAATCAATGAAAAAAAAAGTCCTCAGCTGAAGATTAAGAAGAATTTCCTTTTGTTCCACTGTATTTTAGTTATTTCAATTCCTTTTAAATTAATTCATCCTCCTGCATGAACATACTCTAAGGTTTCTAACTAACCTTAACCCAGTGAATCTGCAATAAGAGAAAGTCAAAGATGTCTTATAATCAGTGGCTTTACAAACTTGTATTCCAGTTTCTAATCAGTGTATAGAAGATTGTAGCATACAAAGACCCCAGAGGTGCTATTAAAATATTCAATGAGTATATTCAGTGGCTATGTGCAGCTTATTTCAGAATTCTATTTTAAACTCAAAATGTTTGAAAGTAAAACATGAATTCTGTATCATTATTTGACAAGATCTTTTAAATAATCTTCTAAATTTAAGGATATGGAAGAGGTGTGTGCATACCATAGAGCACCTCCCACACAAGTGTCCTTCCTTGTGGTCTGGAATGCTGGCTTACTCCTGCATGTGAGCACGAGGTATTCTTGGATAACCGTAGCTTTTCTGTGTGTTGTTGCCCAGAGGGTAAAAACGTGTCACCAAGCAGAAAGTTAGAGACTGTTATTTCTGCAAAAGGAAAACTGCAAGAGAAACAACCACCACATTATACTCACATTATTTATAAAGTACTACTTAACTTTAACTTAGTAGAAATGAGCACTGGGTCAGGAAATTAGACTCAAAGATACTTTGCTATCAAGGCTGTTTTCCAGGATTGTTGTTCTAGTTCATAATCATTCTACAGAATGTCATCATCCTGAAAGACTCTAGACATGCTATTAAAATATTTCAAGAATAATTTTAGAGACCTAGCATACAGCATATTTCAAGGTTGAATCCATCTCATACTGATGTATTGTAGAGGGTACCTAGTAAATTTCTTAAAATAAGCCTTATTTTACATTGGTAAGCTAATTAATATTTTTTATTATAAGTTAAAAAGAAATTAGTAAAAGAAAATAATTTAAAGCCTGCTTAATTCATCCTCACTTTTTTTTTAGACTTTTTTTTAAGATTTTATTTATTTTTAGAGAGGAAAGGTAGGTAGAGAGAGAGAGAGAAACATCAATGTGCGGTTGCTGGGGGACATGGCCTGCAACCTAGGCATGTGCCCTGACCTGGAATCGAACCTGCGATGCCTGGTTCACAGCCTGCGCTCAGTCCACTGAGCTACACCAGCCAGGGCTCATCCTCACTTTTAATAATAACCTTTTCTCTACTGAGCCCTGCCCCTGACCTTGCTTTTTAAAAGGATATTTATCATATGTTCCCTCTTATTGGGTAACCTAAGTGAAATTGTTAGTAGGTCTTGAAAAAAAATGAGGTACTGATTCTTAAAGAACTTTTACTGATTGATCCAGGAGGTTGAAGAAGAACTAAAAGACAGGATGGCATACTGGTAATTATTGAGATAGCTTTGACCCAATGTCTACTTTCTCCCTTACATTACATGAATATCTCTCAAGAATAGGGGGACAATGCTTCCAGAGGCAAAGAACATGTGGGTATAGGCAAGAACAGGATGCTGCAGAGCACTTTGTCAAAACTTTGGGAAATTTGCTCCTGTGTCTCAAAGTCCTTTGTTTCATTCTTAACTCAAAGAGCACTTACCAACTTGAGAAAAATGGTGGGAGGTGTCTCCTGAAGAGCCACACAAGTCCATGGAAAGTTATGGCTTTAAAGCTCTGATGTTATTGTCCAGTCATTGGATTAAGAAGATTTTCAGTAAGTCATATTACTATCTTTTCTGTAAATACACATAGTTGCAGTGAGGCTCAAGTTCATTCAGGATAGAATAATTCCAAAGAGTATTCCAAGAAAAATAAGAAGGAATTATAAGTATATGTACACTGAATGGAGATCATTATGTCAGCCTTGTGGATTTAGCATTAAATCTGGAAAAGAATTGAAAGATTTTCCATTTTTGGAGTGTATTCCATAAAGAGAAAACATAAAGGTTCTACCACAACATGTTTCTCCAATGAGTCTGGCCTGTTTAGGGTAAGCCATGCATAAGATGGAATGTTTTCTTTGGCAATATAAAAGTTTGGAAAGACTTGGGTTTACATGTTGACTGTAATACTTTGTAAGTGAAAACACTTTGAATATATTGATTAACTATTTCTATTGTAAAATTATTTACCTGTAAAATAAGATTAGTTAAAATCATTTCCCTACTTCACACCAGAATTTTTTTTTTTAGAGAATGAGATGTTCCATTTCTAATGGGGGTAGAGATTGTAATCCTTCAAGTTTATAAGAGACAGGTAAAAAATGTGACAGGCTATCTATTCTGATAAGTTGGCAAAAATTGCCAAGGGAATTTATTTGTATCGCAGAAAAGTATAACATTCTATTAAAAATCATCTGCTACATAGTCTTTCAATAAATGCTTGACTCAGTTACTCCCTTAAGCTCTTCTGCTCAAAAGTCTATACAAACTCTCATCTTCTATGAAGGGAAATATGCAAGCAGGAGGATGTGGAATCTAGAAGTGAAAACTGGGGTGTATGAGGCACTTAATAAATAACAATAAAATACATAATACAAAACTGAGAATCTAGCAGGAGCATGCAAACAAATTTTGAACTGAAGAAATTAGCAGAAATGTTGTAGAAGGTACTGGACTCTCCATGTGAATAGGACAGGCTTTGAAATAATTCTACATGACCTTAAGGGACAGGAAGGGATGCAGACCCCGGCTCGTGGGGTCCATGGAATTGTGGATGAGACATGACAAATTCACATGGACTACCGAGTCCTTTGGAGGAAAAGGATTGGAGTGGCTTTTCTCTCAAGAGGAGAAAAGCCTTGGCTCTTGCCTTAACAAGCTTTTATTGTTTTTCCGGGCACATTCCAAGATGGTCTTCATTTACTATGCACAGGCTCGCTTTAGGTGGTTACCTTTTACAGAAAACAAAGGAGAGGATGCCGCGAATCACATCACAGAAGAAGGATATTTGCAAATGTAAAGGGAAAAGTAGGAAAACTGGTTACACTCATCCTTGGAAGATTTACCATGGATTTTAGGAAGTTACTTTAAAGATGTGCAGTAAACGTTTGCTGCCTCAATTCAGGGTAAGGGAGTGTTAGCAAAAAGTAAATCTCAAAGCAGCCTAGATACAATGTAGGTCTGATTTCCCACAGGAGATCCTATCTATGGGCATGAGTCCTGTGAATATCTGAGTGGAAGCTGGGCTCATGCCACATAAAATGGTCTCCTATACAGGATGACTCCGCTATATTGATAAAGTAGCTGATATGGTTGTATAAATACAAAATTAGATTAAATTAAGATAATGTAAATAAAACTAGGTCACCTCCATATTTTTATAAATCTGTTGCTCCTTCTCTTTTTTCACTTCCCCGGGGTTTTATGCCTTCATGTTTAGCATAGCTGCTCAAGGCTTCTAGTGTAAGATCCTGCTGGGATCTGCTCCTACTGAAAATATCCTATTGTGAAATTATCTGAGTCTGCAAATTGAAAATAATGATGTCTTCTTCAGAAAGTTGTGAGACTTCACTAAAATATAATATTGGAAGGGGACAATTTGTAGAATTCAAATATTAAATACTGAAGACAGGTTTTTGTATTTAAACAAGAGCTCACAACTGCTCTACTAAGAGGAGAATAAAATCAAACTTAGAATAGAAGCTCTTCTTCAAACAGCTACTACCTTCCCTGGACAACAGAGCTGGACGGAACCTGTGTGAGTCTCCAGCACTTTTTAATGGGACCTTTTGTTTCACAGCATATAGAACCAGTATTCAGTTCTTTCCACTGTAAGGTCAGGGCCCTCTGTCTTTTCCTGAGGCCTCTGTGCAGAAAGGTGTGTTCCTGATACCTCCATACTGGACAGTATGATAATAGACTTGAAAATAGTTGTGGCCACTCAACTTGACACATCTAGAGTGTCCTTTAAATCTAACTTTCAGCTGAGTACTTAGGATCACATAGAGATGGATGACAAGCATTTAAAACAGGTTCTCACATTGGGTTATTTATTTTCATCATTGGACTTGAACTACTCCAGAATTTACTGAATGTGAACAATGGCTTTATTCTTCTCATATTTTTAGTATGAGAATTTGGCAGTATTGATTTAGGATTGGTTGAGATTGGGGTGGGAGTGAGGCCTACCTTTCTCCAGATTCTCCTATAGTCATTTAATTCACTTCCTGCTGTTTTTTCCTCACTGGCCACCTGTCCTCTGATTTCCTTTCACATAGGGGTTGACAGCTTCGATGTTTCTGCTCTCTCTTCCTATATCCCCCAGACAGAGCACATGCAATTTTCTTAACCTTCCTCCAGAGATCTTATTTTGTAATTTCTCTACCATTTTTGTTATTTTGTGACTTACTTCAAAGATTCCCATTTGTTTTCTTGCTTTTTTTCTTTGTTTAAATTAAATTATTGAGGTGGTGGAATCTAATGAACAAACTAAATTTACAAGCAAAATGGGGCCAGGGAAGACTCATACATGGAGAGCAGATGACAATTACTGGGTGCGGGGATGCTGGGGGGTGGAGGGATGGAGCAAAAAGGAAAAAGGACTCATGGACATGACAACAGTGTAGTGACTGGGGGTAAGGAGGTGAGGGGAGTATTAGGGGACTAAAGTGTAATAGAAAAAAATACAACAAACTCAATTAATTAATTAATTAATTAAAAATTAGCAAAAATAAAATAGATTTATTGAGAATGCATTTGTTACTAGTATCACATAGGTTTTAAGTATGTATTTCTATAATACATGATCTGTATATTGCATTGCGTGTTCACCACCCACAGACAAATCACCTTTCATCACCATGTATTTGGCCCCTTTATCCTTTACTATCCTCCAGTCCCTCCCCTCTGGTAACCCCCATACTGTCATCTGTGTTTATGAGTTCCAGTTTTATATGCCACATATGAGTGAAATCGTAAGATTTTTAGCTTTTTCTGAATGACTTGTTTCATTTAGCATAATATACTCAAGGTATATCCATGTTGTCGCAAATGGAAGTATTTCATCTTTTCTTTTTTTGTTGTTCAGTTAAAGTTGTCCCCATCTTTCCCCCATTACTATGGTTGAGTAGTAAATATATATACATACAAGGTTCGGCAGAAGTAACAGCTGCTTGAGTGTGGTTGGTAAGGTAATAATATGGATGTAATAATTCATAGATTTAGTTTGAACGTTTCACCTAAAATGTCATATGATGTGCTTGAGTGTGATATTGTTATGTTACAGAATTACATGCTTATGATTTTCTAATAGAAGATTTTGTAGTAAAAAAAAGTGCATTATTTGTGCAAGACCCTATGGTAACGCTATCTTTATTTTTTTTAGGAAGTATTATACTGTTTTCCATAGTGGCCGTACCAGTTCACATTCTCATCAGCAGTGAACAAAGGATCCTTTTACACAACCTTGACAACACTGTTATTATCTGTCTTGCTCATAATAGCCATTTGAACAGGCATGAGAGGATATCTCATTGTAGTTTTGATTTTTATTTACCTAATAGTTAGTGAATTTGAATATCTTTTTATATGTTTGTTAGTCATTTGTGTCTCTTCTTGGGTGTGGTATTGTTCAGGTCCTTTACCCATTTTTTTTTAAATTGGATAGTTATTTTATTTGTTTGGTGTTGTTATATTTTACATATTTATATAAATATATTTCTTTATATATTTTGGATATTAATCACTTGTCAGAGTTATTGTTTACAAATATAATCTCTCATTTGGTTGGTTGTTTTTTTGTTTTGCTGTAGGTTTCTTTTGCTGTGCAGAAGCTTTCTAGTTCCATTCATTTATTTTTGCCTTAACTTTCCTTGGCTTTGGGGTCAAATTCTTAAATGTCCTCCATGACCAACATTCATAATATTAATATCTATGTTTTTATCTATGTAATTTATTGTTTCAGATCTTATATTTAGGTCTTTGATGTATTTTTAATTAATTTTTGTACATTGGGACAAACTGAAATCTAGTTTTATTCTTTTGCAAGTGTCTTTCCAATTTTCCCAGCACCATTTATTGAAGAGGCTTCCTTTTCTACATTGTGTGTTTTTGGCTCCTCTGTCAAAAATTAACTGCCCATATACATGTGGTTTAATTTCTGGGCTCTTAATTCTGTTCCATTGGTCTGTGTGCCTGTTTTTCTTCGAATATCATGCTATTTTGATTATCATAGCTCTGTAGTATAATTTAAAGTCAGGTAGTATAACAGCTCCAGCTTTTTTTTCTCAGAATTACTTTGGCTATTCTAGGTCTTTTGTGTTTCCATAAAAAATTGATGATTTTTTTGTTTATTTTTTTTAAAAATGACATTGGGGTTTTGATGTTGATTTTTCCAATCCATGAACACAGAGTATCTTTCCCTCTCATTGTGCCTTTTTCAAACTCTTTTAATAATGCTTTGTAGTTTTCAGTATATAGGTCCTTTACATCTTTTCTTAAATTTATTCCCAGGCATTTTATTCTTTAGGTCACAACTGAAAAAGAAAATTTTTTCACTTCTTTTTCTGAAGTTTCATTATTAGTATATAGAAAAGCAGTGGATTTTGATATATTGATTTTGTGTCCTGCAACTTTGTGTTTGTTTATTGTTTCTAATAATTTGTTGGTGAAGTCTTTAGGGTTTCCTATGTACAGGATCACGTCATCTGTGAAAAGTGACACTTTTCCTTCTTCCTTCTTGTGTTGCCACCCTTTAAGGCCAGGCAGGTTCATGGTGTTTGTGCAGACAGAAAAATATTCATGGAGCCATCAGGATGTCTTGTATGCAGACATTTAAGGGTGGGCAAGCCACACATGCTGCAAGCTGTGTGTTTATCTGCATGTCTCATGTCATGGCCCTTGCTCCCCAGAGTGGCACCCATCGTGGCACCTGTCCCCTTGCATTTCTCTTACCATTATCGCCCCCAGCAAGGAGTTCCTACCTGCTTAAGCACTAGAGGGGAACAAAGCCAGAAAACTGCCAGAACATTACAGAACATAACATAATTCTGCACATGCAAACCCACTTCATGTTATGGGAACAGTTTATTGGACCCAGTCTCAAGGCTATGAGAACACTAGTTATCATGTGCCTCCAAGGCTGTGGGAACACTGCTCTCCTTAGCTACCAGACACCTGGGTGAGGAAACCAGATTGCCTCCACTTACCCTACACTTCCCAGTTTGGATACCTTTTATTTCTTCCTTTTGTCTGATTGCTCTGGCTAGGACTTTTCCAGAACTATGTTGAATAAGAGTGGTGAGAGAAAATTTATATAGAAAATCAAAAGGGCAAACAGAAATAAAAGTACAAATATATCTTATTTTGCTTTTCTTATTTACTTTATTTTCTTATTTGTTCATTAGCAGGAATAGTTTACAAAAAGGCAGTAGGAATGATATTTAAAAGATCAATTGACTCTTGTCTGTGTAACAGCATGGCCAAGTCTAGTTTTTTTTCTGAAAACATTACAGGTTAGACTTGGAGCTGAATACAGTGAAAATGCTTGAATACAAAAAAAAAGTTTGCTTTTAATCCCATCAAAAAGAGTTCATTAGATTGGATATACATTATCTGATTTGAATGATTCAGATGTGAACATGCATGTGGATGACATTTCCCTTTAAAACCTTTATCTCAGATGAATACAAGATAACCCTAGATCATGCTTTATCAAGGTATCCTTGAAAAGCAGATTAGATTTTGAAGCCACTCAATATTTACTTCACGGTGCACCTTGCCTATACTGTTACTTTGATACTGAACTGCACATGATGAAAGGTTTTTACATATTATGCACACACTCATATATCTGTCTATCCATCTATCTATCCAACCATCTACCGATATTTTCCTGGTACATTTTCATGATGTTAATCTCTGAATCTGAAAAGTTGGTTGTCTTGGCTATCTCTGTTTTTTTTTTCTTTTTTAACTAGAAATGCTAAGTTTATCTTTTTTGTCCATATATTTTGTTGATGGGCTCATCTGATAATAGATTTATTAACAAAAGTAGGGCAAAATACAAAGAATGTCTTTCTGTCAAAGCTGATGTTTTAATGTTTTGATTTATCCAGAGTTGTTATCCTACGGTTGACTTGCTCCACCAGAGATTTTATGAGCTTGCAGAACAGAATTTTTTTATCATTCCCCTTTTCAAGAATGCATGAGCATAGCAAACAAAAGGATTGATTCTGATTACCATTATAATCCCTAGGGTGCTGTCAACAAATGGGCTTGTGTAAAATAATCTCAAATGCAGTTTAATCAATACAATGTATAAGCATCTTGCTTATAAGACAATAATTTATTGCTTTATAGAAAAATTCAAAGTCAATCTGTAGTTAATTTATAGGAAAAAGTTTTTTCCTCTGTTCTCCTCCTC